>JACEFZ010006257.1:1095000-1287500 GCA_014155875.1 Cepaea nemoralis | reverse complement strand
TTGCGAAAACAAAGGGACCCACGCGTTCTTCTGCTCAGTGAGGCGTTGTTTCTCGTTGTGTTTGCATCACTTAACCCTTTCCTCTTAGCTCTTTCATGGGACCAAAGACAGTTTCCAGATCTAACAGCCATTCGAAGAAAAACGTCAGGAAGACGATCGAGTTGAAGAAGGACATCACTGAAACATACGAAAGCGGCATTAAGATTGCTGAAATCTGCTGCATGTACAGGAAGTTGCCATTCACGATAAGTTCCATTGTGGCGAAAGGTGAAGCAATAAAGTAGGCTAATATAGCGAAGGCGTGAATGTGCTAACAAAACAGAGATTGCAAACTATTAAAGATGTCGAACAGTTATTATTAATTTGGATAAATCAAAAACAATCATATGACGATTCTGTTTCGGAGGCAATCATATGTGAAAAGGCCAGACTCATTAAGAAAATGCCTGGGACGAGTTCTAGTGGATAGTGATTTAAAGACCAGCATAAGA
Organism: Cepaea nemoralis; assembly: GCA_014155875.1. Classification (NCBI taxonomy): domain Eukaryota; kingdom Metazoa; phylum Mollusca; class Gastropoda; order Stylommatophora; family Helicidae; genus Cepaea; species Cepaea nemoralis. The sequence goes on along the minus strand of JACEFZ010006257.1, from coordinate 1,287,009 downwards.
TGAGTTGAAAAATTCAAGTGCGCACTGGCACGCACAGTATTACAAGGCACGGTGAAGGTGTGAGTTTGGACAAGTCTGGGGCCGAAAAATAGTATTAAACACTATATTTATTCTCTATAAAATGTATTTTTGGTATGTAATTTGGAGTGTCTAGAACAAAGTAATTGGATTTACGTTGATTTATATGGAAATAATTGCCTCGGTTTTCGTCGGTTTTGTTTTTCGTCGATTTTTTTTTCGTGCCAATTATGGACGAAAACCGAGGTGTTACTGTATATCGCCAAATGTGACCTCCCATTTGGACAGAAGGACGATATATCGCCATGCTAGAGTCATCACCTTATTTCTCTGTCTTTTAGTAATACCTTCCGCGATTTCAGTATCAGTGAATGGAAATTTGCATTATAATATTTGCTCATTTGATTGTCTACCCTACTTGGCCCAAACCTACGTTTTGTTTGCCACTGAATCAGTTAACCAAGCACAGGTCAAATAACAGACATACAATACATCGGGCTGCTAATCTGGATTGATTGATTGATTGATTGATTTAGGAACCGACATCACAGCATTCGGGGCATTCTCATTAGCGCTCCGTCCCCATCCTCAGCAGCCAGCAAAGAGTTCTAACACCAATAGTTCCAGTAGCAATCTGATTGCTAATCTGGATCTAATGTATTAATTATGATGATGATGATCGTCATCATCAACATGTGCTATGCTGATAAGCGTGGGCGGTTACGGTTCGCCATCTCATAGGATCACGAGAGTCCTGTATCAGGTCTGTGTTCTTGTCCCCATTATGTCACGTGATCAAGCCATCTGGGTATTCATCTCTTTATCTCCCCTTTGCTCTGTTCTTATTCAGAGTGCCAGTTATCGCTAAGTTTTCAAGTCCATTTCTTCACATAACGTGCCCCAACAGTATATATTAAGAACATACAAGGGAAAGAGCTTTATTTGTGGTTTCTTTGTGTAGCGTGTATTACACATAAATATGCTGCGGAATCTTTGTTAAAGCTGGTTGCATGTGCTTACAGACAATCAGCCCCAGCATGTATTGAGTGTTTGTGAATTTCTTAGAAATTTTGCGTGTAGCAGTTTGACATTGCTTTCTAAACAGCCGACGATATTATAACTTTGAAAATCAACGCAAAGTGATCTTCTCCAAAATTGCCCGTGGCTGATTTCAAACCCGATATGTTGTGATTGCCAAACTACGTTGACAACGGCCCGACCACAAGTGAATCTTTCAGTCCCTTTGAAGTAGAATGAGAATTAAATGTACAGGTATCTACTAATGGTGACACTTTTGTTTCCGGATGTCCGGTTGCTCTGTGCGGCATTTCAGAAAATGACAAGTATCTAAAGCAATAAGTCAGGATAACTGGATGTAAGAAAGTGAGTACTGAGGTGTTATATAGAACCCGTTTTGCTTTATGGCAGTGAGTCATGGAACATAAATGAAAGCATAAGGAAGGAAGTGCTTAGAAGCAACTCATATATTGTTCCTGAGACGAATGTTACGAATACCTTGGACTGCCTGAGTAACTAACGATTATTTATAAGAGGCTAATGAAACTGGAATATTGCATACAACTATAAGAAGGAGGCAAAAATCCTTCTTTGGTCATGTGATTAAAAGAAAGGCATTGGAGAATATTGTGACAACTGGAAAGATCAGTGAGAGAAAAGAAGTTGAGGCAGACCGTGAGAAATAATGTTGGATGGACTGAGACGGTGGCATGGAGGAATATCATCAGCAGAGCAGTGACCGAGATCTATGGAAAGGCATGGACGGCCTAGGCCAGTTGACAAGGCAAATGATGATAATGAGTTGCGAAGTACATTTGCTCTTACAGTGAGGTGCACTCGTCATTCGGAGGCGGTAGTCTTGTGTCATGGCACGGAAGGGAGTCCACACAAGAATTGATCCATGACGTCGGAGATCGTGGTTTCTGGAGAGGCATGATCCTCCACGCCAGCCCGGCAAGGGACTAGATGATGACGATGAGTTTCGGATCTTTGTGTGCGTATAACTATCAATGCTTATTATTTTAGAGTGCCCTCTAATCTCTACTTCCTTTCTATTCACACTACATTAGTTAGTTTACATGTAAAATTTGATAAAAGAAGTAACGGCTGCAGCAGGATGTAACAAAACAAACTAAAAACAGGTATACGTAACTCCTGCCAAAAGACTGTTTATTATCTCTCACTTTTTTCGCAGGAGTTACCCATACCGAACTGTTTTTATTTTGTACGTGTAAAATTAGCCTCTGAGCAATTTCTAATACTTTACCACCTTAATTCGCACAACTGTCTTTTCTTTCGATGTATTTTTTGTTTGTTTTTGTTTAGCACGGTATGTACTTGATTTTGAACGCTGTGATAGTTAGTGTATACATTTCTAAGTTGCATGTGATGAGTCATTTGTATCTTGTCTCTATTAACTGTCATATCTTGTATACAGTAAGTAGATGTTTCGTTGGTGAGTCATTCGAATCTAGTAACTATAAACTGTTATATCTTTTATACAGTAAGTTTTATGTTTCGTTGGGTGAGTTATTCGAATTTAGTAACTATTAACTGTTATATCTTCTATACGGTAAGAATATCTGTCGTTGGATGAGTCATTCGAATATAGTGACTATTAACTATTACTTTTTTGTATAGTAACTATATGTTAATTTATAGGCTAATTATTAATGTTGCTGTAGCATTCAATTATTTGTTCATATTTCTAGTATATTTTAAACGTTATTTTAAAAATAGTTTTCTTTGTTATTTGTATATTGTACATTAAATAATAATAAAACAAATGTGTTATTCCCGGGAAGGTTAACCCGGTCAACAAATGCCCGCAGAAGTCGGATGTGTCGGCCTAACAGCGCAAGAACGCAGCTCTGCTGTAAACAGGCACAACGCAATCACATCCGAAAAAAAAACTCCGGATGAACGCAGAAGAAGAAGAAGAAATGTGTTATTCTTCCTCTTCTTCAAGTGTCAGATCTGAAATATGCGTTGGCGACCACGACTCTCCAATCTTCTCTGATATCTAATAGTCTAATGACGCTGGTATCGCTTGTAGTGTTATTTATTGCCCGTCTGTTTAAGTTTTCCACTCTAGTCCGACTTTGTGAAGACACATGCAGGGTGTAGTATAGGTGGGAGCGCAAGCAGCAATTGAAATACCACTACTTTTATCGTATCATTACTTATTCAGTCACGGTGGAGATCTGCCCGCAACAGACGAGCAATGTCTCCGGCGATATCTCCGGCGGGCCTATTCCCGGTGGTCGCGGGATCCGCACAAGTCAGGCGGGAAGTCTGACGGTAGTACACGCTTTACATAGGTCCGGACACTTGTGATTGACAGATGTACGCGTCCTATGGTCCAGGCGCGTACGAGGCCCTCACCTGTGGGACTTGGCTGAACGCCTCTAAGTCGGGTCCCTTGGGTTCCATGGTCTGGCCACCACTCGTCACACCTGCTCGTGGAGGCGAGGTCTCGGAGGTTTGACGCTGAGCCGCTAGCATCTGCAGCCTACCTTGATCCAGACGTATCGGTTACCCATTCCTCTGGAAAACACAAGGCAGGGCCGAGAGAAGGGAACATGTCGTTTGGGCACAACATGTTTCTCTGAAGCTCTGCCCAGGCATTGTGATGGAATTTTGGCCACATACCACATACTTTGGTCTGTCAAGACTGTAAGGTGCCAGTCACACATCTTTCTCTGTCTTCTTCCATCTCTCTTGCCTAGCATTTTCATACATGAGTTTATTTGATCTATTATCTATTACATTTTTTTTTCGTTTATATGCCACATTAATTTAATGTCTTCATCATATGGTTTTTGGCGATGTATCTAGTAATACCTGCAATTGCTAGTACGTTAGTGTTTATTTTCTCTTCTGTTCACTATATTATATAAAGTGACATCAAAATGGGAAATAGAAATAGAAGGGAAATTTCTGAACCAAAGTGGATAATTCTAAATAAATAAGGGCAATTATAAAATCAGATGGAATATGCACCACAGAGATTAAGAACAGAATAGGGCAATCAAAAGCTGCATTTCAGAAAATGAAAGGTATGTTATGCAATAAGTCACATTCATTGAATATAAGAAAGAGAAATGTTATATAGAACATGTTTTGCTGTATGGCAGTGCATTTTGGAATGTACATGAACAAATTAGGAAGAACTTGGAAGCAACAGAGATGTGATTTCTAAGATGATAGCGAATTCCTTGGACTCCCAGAGTAACTAACAACGCATGCCTGAAAGAGGCTAATGCAACATTATATTCAGCAATTAGAATGAGTCAACCAAGAGAAGAGAAGCATTAAAGAACATCGTGACCACTGGAAAGATCAAGAGGAAGATAGGCAGAGGCAGACCAACAGAAATGATGCTGGATGGACTGGGATGGTAGCATGGAGGAATATCATCAGCACGGTTGATCCAGAACACCAAAGACCGAGATATGTGGAGAGACATGAATGCCTACGCCAGCTGGCAAGGCACCTGATGATGATAATACTGTAAACTTCTTCTTCTGCTGCGTTCATCCGGAGTTTTTTTTTTCTTTTTCGGACGTGATTGCGTTGTACCTGTTTACATCAGAGCTGCGTTCTTGCGCCGTTAGGCCGACATATCCGACTTCTGCGGGCATTTGTTGACCGGGTTAACCTTCCCGGGGATACTGCAAACAATGTTATTAACTATTATTAAGTATTTTGTATTAATATTGTAAACGACTATTTAAAAGATACGCAAATAAGTCAGCCAATTGTCCTTATCTCTCAAGCCCAAGGAATCCCGCTAAATAGATAATGGCGAATGTTTATGGTGAAGCATCTAAGCGGGACTATAATGTGTTGTGTTCATGGAATGTGTATCTACATCTAAGCGGGACTATAATGTGTTGTGTTCATGGAATGTGTATCTACATCTAAGCGGGACTATAATGTGTTGTGTTCATGGCATGTGTATCTACATCTAAGCGGGACTATAATGTGTTGTGTTCATGGAATGTGTATCTACATCTAAGTGGGACTATAATGTGTTGTGTTCATGGAATGTGTATCTACATCTAAGCGGGACTATAATGTGTTGTGTTCATGGAATGTGTATCTACATCTAAGCGGGACTATAATGTGTTGTGTTCATGGCATGTGTATCTACATCTAAGCGGGACTATAATGTGTTGTGTTCATGGAATGTGTATCTACATCTAAGTGGGACTATAATGTGTTGTGTTCATGGAATGTGTATCTACATCTAAGCGGGACTATAATGTGTTGTGTTCATGGAATGTGTATCTACATCTAAGCGGGACTATAATGTGTTGTGTTCATGGAATGTGTATCTACATCTAAGCGGGACTATAATGTGTTGTGTTCATGGAATGTGTATCTACATCTAAGTGGGACTATAATGTGTTGTGTTCATGGAATGTGTATCTACATCTAAGCGGGACTATAATGTGTTGTGTTCATGGAATGTGTATCTACATCTAAGCGGGACTATAATGTGTTGTGTTCATGGAATGTGTATCTACATCTTGGCACTCTTGTACTATTTAAACGTGTTTCTATGTGTGCTGCCTGTTTATGATTCACTTTCATACATATACATTGGCCCAACGAGATTTCTACGTACTCTTTCCTAGAAGTCTCACTGAGGCAATTTATATGTATCACAGTGAATCCTAAACAACCAGCAGATTCGGGAGTGATTACGCACTTAGAGGCAGCACACATGTGGTTCTTTATAAGAATGCTGAGAATACCTAGGAAGGATTAAAAGAGTAACGAAGTCGTATATACAGAAATCAACACACTATAAGAGTTTTTTTGTTCGTATAAGAAGTAAGGAACAAGTAAAATACAATTTTCCACGCCTTTAGACGTATTGGATATTGTGCTAGTTACATAGTTTTATACCCCAACCGGCTCTCGATAGTCATTTGGCATTATCGCCTTTAGTTCCCAGGACATATTCTGGTTCATATTTAGTCTAGGCTGACCTGGTATAAAAACAAACCACTTGGCTTAAATGAAGATTGCAACACATGACCACCAAGTCGGCAGGCAAGCCCACTAGCCACTGCGGTACCGCCACTCCCTTGTGAGATGTCGACAGTCCACATTCCTTCGATACGTCATGAGAAGTGGTCCACTGAAACTAATCCTGGCAACGGGAAGTAGGCGGGGCAAAGATACCAGGAAAGAGACATAGCCTAGGGGTGAGAGGAGAGACTAGAAGAGTCACAAGTTACTTGCATATCCTTTACAAGACATTGCGGTCAACCCGAGCATTTATTGGCTGTTTGTGATTTGCTAGGCAATTTTACGTTCGGTAGTTTGCCATTACTTTCTGAACAGTAGACATTCATACCATCGAAATCAACGCAAAGCGATCTGCTTCCAGTTAACCTGCGACTGATTTCTAACATCAATCCGGTATGTCACGGAATTGTGAAACTGCGTTCACTAACCCATAAGCCTCAGATATTAAATGACGGGAAGAGAAACAGGTTAATACAAATAGTGAAAGAGAGACAGGCGAAGACCAGAGCCATGTTAGGCAGCTTACCATTGTGATTTGGAGAAATGACTGTATCGGAAATGACAGGCACCAAGCAATACAGGAGGCATGAACACACATGACAAATAGCCCTACGGGCATGGGCTGTAAGAAGATTAATGTATATATTTGCTCACACTTACTTGAGAAAAAGGACAATAATTTAACGTCTTTTTCAAATGTCCGTTAACTTTTACACAGTGTTTAGAAAACCGCTTGATACGACACACACGTCAAATAGCTCAAATAGGAACGCCGTTATCTTGTAATCTAAACAATTCAAGTATTTTTTTTTTTATAATCAATATTTCTTAGTCTAAGTTTATATAAGTTATTGTTCTAACTTGCCGTTGAACTTGCCTGGATCCAATCACGAAGTGTTAAATAAGGTTGTTATGTCGTGAATCTATGGCATAACACCAACCAACAAGCAAATTAAAGTAACATTTATTAGAACATACATCTTTCCCGTGACAACATACGGGATGAGTCAACTACCATTTCGCAAATACGAAAGAAGAACATCAGGGCTTTTGATCTTAAATGTTGCACACAAGTTCTTAAAATATCGTGGACCAAGAGGAAGAAAAATACCGGCATTCTAATACATCTGGACATTGCAGGAAACGGGTCATAAACAGCATCATAACTGGGAAACAGGAAAAAAAAAAATATTGGCCATATTAAACGTCGGAGTGGCTTGGAAATAACAGCGATGGGAGGCTTGTTCCGTGGAAGAAGATTGACAAGCTTGAAGATAGACACGGGACATTGCAAACACCTAGAACACGAGGGTGCATGGGGCAGAAGAACTGATAAAGAGATCGAGAAACTTTACGATGAGCCGCGGTGATCGCGACATTCTGCAAAGGATCTACTACATCACATGATGTGCTATGATTAATTGCAGACACGCCCATACATTTTCTTCGTAGCATTTCTTAACTTACAAACAAGCATTCACGCAAAGCTCTTTGGGAGTTTAAATGAGTTCTCAAGCACAGTAACATACATCCTGAAAAACTAGACAACTTGTGGAGACGTCACTTGATAAACAGCGAGCAAGACGGAGAAGAAGAGGAGGAGGAGAAGAAAATAATAATAAGAAGATGCAGCAGAAGCAGTAGCAGCAACAGAAGAAGATTATTGTTAATGTAAGCACCGAAAACCCTGTTTTTCATACTAATTTGAGACAGTTAATTTATGAGCAACTTAAAGGGGACAGCTGTGAAGGATTTATGCTCCTTCTGGATGTATGTTATGCATCTTAAGAGTTTTAAAACTTTAATGTTCACTTGTGAGAGGACGTAAACTTACACCCTGCAGAATTTATGTTTATTTTCAGTTCATTTTTTAAATACCAATTACAGCAAATAAGTCTATGTCAAATCCTAAATATACTCATCGACATGTAAATATAACAAGACATTTATTTAGTGTGTATATCAACAGTAAAATGGCCTTTCTTTCAGCCCCACCCACTACACAGCCACATGAACACAGAAATTTATCAGTTTCGTTTCGTTTACTTCACAGCCAGTGCTATTTTTATCGCAGGGACGGCCTTCGTCTTGTGTCGTTCGTGACCGAGCAGAAGTATTCTCTTCTCGGCCGTCGACGGGAGAGGACGTGTTCAATGGGAGCTACAACAAGCTGCGCCTGGCTTCATTGATTTTGTCAGGCACTAGTTTCTTCTGCAGAACAGTGTATGGAGATACCGCCGTTTAAAAATATAGATACATATTTCAGTAATGTAAGTATCGTTATGGCTGTATCTGCTGAAGTTCCAGACGCCGCAAGCGCACAAAGCGTTTATGAGAAATGGCGGTAAAAATGTAGGTCACATAGCAGTAGGCTAGGTCGCCGTTAGGCTTGTGACCCGTTCGTAGGCCTGCTCATAATAAATGCTAGGCCTGTTATCGCCCAGCACATCACACACTGGGACGGATACAGTTAAAGCAGGAAGTGGTTTCGCGACACTTGAAAGAAGTAGATAGCATGTATGGATAATTTGTGGCTGTGCTGTGTGACTAAACTAGAGAATGGTGGAGGCGGCGGCGGCATTTGTCGTCCTTCCATGGTAACTGGTTCACGGTTGTGCTTAACTACGGAAATATGTCCCTTGCATCTTCTGCTAGCTGACCTGCCCGTACTGATTGTTACTTCACAAAGGAAGAGGCTATGTGAAATTTCGGATTATATTGCTCCAGCCAAGAAAGTCACCGTTTAACTACTCTTACGTCTTAATTTTGAGCTGTTGTTATCTAAATGATAAGTAGTTAGGTAAGATGTTAGATTGTTACACAGCCGATTTAATGAGGAAATTAGATTGATTGTAACTGAATAATTAAAATATTGTTTTGTTTCATCATGGCATAACGGGATCGTGCATTGTTTACGTTAGTATATTTATAAATACTTGTAGCTAACACAAAACTTTGAGTTATGGGAGTACAAGGACAAGAAAGGAGATGCTTTTGGCAATTGCATGCTGTAAAGTACCCCTTCATTGCATAATAATTATGGCTCTTATTTATGTAGCGCCAATACTAATAAAACACTGTACTGTGTAGTTCTAGGGCCCATGATTAAAGCAAAGAATAACTAACTCAACCTCCCATGCATGTCATCAGAGGCAACTAAGGAGGGTTGGCTTGAGGCTGGCTAGCTCATTACCTCATACTTTAGCTGCACAGTTCATCCACTCATGAATAAGTCTGCAAAGAGCTTGGTGTCGGTTGAGTACTGTGCTGCTCTGAAAGATGAAAGGCAGAAGAAGAATACTGTTACTGTGAATAATCTCTCCCTACTGCGAATGAGCTTGCACAAAACAATTACAAGTATTAACTATTATTGAAAAAAAAAATAATAGTTAACAATATTAGTTGATTTTGATAGAAACAAAATGACAATCACTAATAATATTGCATTGTTGAGCTGAGCTAAGAAACAACATCACTGCACTCAAGACATTCCCACACACACTCTGTCCTCTCTTTCAACAGCCAGTGAAGAGCCACATTGCTAATGGTTCCAACTGCCATCTGATTGAAAATTCTCCTGGTCTTCCCTTGCAGTTTTGGGATTTATTCAGAGCCTCTACCGATATAATTCTGTCCACATACGGGTGCTCAGTCTGTTCCACCGCTTTCTCCGCCTGGTCCCACAGGCACCTGACCACATCTTCCTTGACCATAGATAATCTACCACAGAGAGGAGCTTTCCCTGCCAGCCTATCAGCCTGTTCATTCTCCTTCATGACCAGGGCAGGAAATCCATACATTTCTCACAATCTGAGACCTCTAAACAAGGCAAGCCATTCTACATGAAGCATTCCTTTCTCCACTTTACTAAGCACACTCCATGAGCCCGTAATGAATACAATGTATGTTGCAGTGGTCTCCTCCAACCTCTGGAAGGCGGCTGTTACTGTTATTCAATTATGATCGCGACCACTCTTCGCTCATGGGATGCCTTAGATCACCATGGTGGACACAGAAAGTGGAGCAATCATGGCAGGAAAAGAGGATGGCTATAAAGAATTGGCAGAGGGTTGGCGAGCAACCAGTTCAGTTGATACAGAATTGGAGGAGGCTGAAATAATTAAAAAAAGTAAATGTGCAGGGTTTTAAGCTCCAAGCAGCAGAGGCCAAAAAGATGAAATGGCAATAGTTTATAAGTGAAGATGGTGAAGATGTGACATTGGGAAAATTCTGGAAGCTGCATAAACAGATTAACAGAAAGACACAGCCCTCTAATAATATTGCTTCATCAATTAGCTATATTACTATTAGTAGCCTAATTTGTCTTCTGAAGGTCTGAGGTCTGTAGACAGATGTGAAATATATAATTGTATTATTGTAAGTCTTTATTAATAATGTTGTTATGAATCATGCAAAACAGCAATAGCAATACTGATCACCTAGCATTCAACTCTGATACAATTTCTCGGGAGGTGTGGTAGTCTATTGGCTAGACACCAGCCTGCCAGCTCAGTGGTCATGGGTTCGATCTGCATCGGGGCAGATTTGAATTGTTAAAATTGACCTAGGCACCCTCACCGACCCAGCCTAAATGGTTACCAAGACATTTGGGTAGTTTAGGCAGATGGTATGATACTGACTATATCACTGAGTGCTGATTGGTCTATACAAATACAGGTCTAGCACTGTATGTCCACAGTGCCTTAAGGCGTGTAAAAGTATACTTTACTTTATTGACATAAAACTCTCAGATTTAAAAATTGGGCACTCTTCCGAATAACGGTCCCAAATTATTTATTGTAAAAAACATCCCTTACAGGGCCTCATTAGATGATATAATAAAAAATATTAAACACTACAAACTAAAATATAGAACTGAGAAAATGGAATTACGTACCAATAATATTTCATAGTTATATGTGGAAATTGTGGCACAGAAGTTGTAAATACTGTCCGAAAGCATGTTCTTTGTGAAAAAATTGTACATATTCGAACGAGCATTGAATGTGTTGTCGATCACTTCTGGTTGAGTGTGTTGGTGGGTTGCTAGACCGATCGATGGATGCAATAAATGTTTTTGGGCCCGGAGGGCCCTCACTGTCGTCGTATACCTATGTTATATGTGGAAATACATATACACTCCGATGACACTGAGGGCCCTCCGGGCCCAGGAAACATCCAGTGCATCCATCGATCGGTCTAGCAGTCCACGACACACTGAACTGGAAGTGATCGACAACATCAACTAATGAGGCCCTGTAAGGGATACTTTTAACACTTAATAATTTGGGACTGTTGTTCGGAAGAGTGCCAAAAATTGTCATTAATAAATTTTAAAAGGTGTATTATTATACTTCCTTGTCAGAAGAATTTTGCTTATTTTGCTATATAATAATGATAAATTATTAGTATATCATAGCAGTCTGCTGGACACATCATTTGCAATGTCTACAAGAAGACAGTATGCTGTTACATGGACTACTTTCTTAAATAAGCTTCTACAGTTGTGCCTTGCCAACTGGTGTAGGCGCTCATGCATGTCCGCAGATCTCAGTCCACTGATAACATTCCTCCATGCCACTGTCTTGAGTCTATCCAGCATCATTTCTCTGTGTGGCCCCTGCCTCTTCTAGTGCTGATCTGTCCGGTCATCACAATGTTTTCCAGAGCATCTCTTCTCAGTGGCCTCAGTTCTGCCGTTAATTTCTATCATACATCTTCCATTTAATTTTATAATTTCCCCAAGATTTTTGAATTTATTATCTTGGAAAGTAAAAGATAATACCAAAGTTGGATATAACAATAGAAAGGAAGCATTTTCTCCTGTTGTTATATCCCACTTTGGCATTATCTTTTACTTTGATACAATTATTGTTTCCCTTTTCTTGATATGCACGGAGAATCATTGGTTACACTCCCTATGACTATAATGTCCAAGTGTTGTAGATCTCCTATGTTTTCAACTATCAATACTTATAATGTGGCATACATAGACTGCTGGGTATATCTGTTTGTGGTGAGACACATATTGTGAACTTAAGCTTGACTTTTATTTTATGTTGTTTAACATTGTTTAGTATAATAATGAAACAAATTTCTGGCTTTAATTCTTAGTTTGCCCCTGAAAGGCTATTTTACAACAGTACAGTTCTTTTGCCTTATTGTAGTTTTCCCAAGTGTTGTATGTTTGAAGTTGTTCACAGTTATGTATTTGTCAGGAAAATCTAATAGACTCTTTTCTGCACATTGAAAGAAATAAGTCACGGTTTGTGTGGCACCCAGTTTAATAATCATTTTAACAAAATCTTCACATAAATGATTTCTTTCTTAATAGTATCTTCTCTATGAAATTCCATCTCCCCGATGCATGTATTGCAGAGGTCTCTTTTCCTTTTCTCAACTAATAAATTAAGACTGATACTAGAAATTCACATCCTCTCAGAGGCCTAGCAATCCTTGCAACATTATCCAGACAGGGAGTCCAGTCTGTGGATAGGCCATACCACACATAGGTGCTCCAAGGTCTTGTGGGTCCTAAACCTGGTCTGGCAACCTCCGTGACTCCTCACAATGCTTTATATGTACCTTTATTGTTTGTATTCATGTGGTAAATTATGGTGAGGATGTTAAAACTTATCTTAGATGTCAGTTTTTATAAGATACAATGGCTGGCTAGACATTAAGCGCTTTTATTTTACTCTTATTGTAATGTCATGGCAGGGCAGACCAGGCCCTAAGCCTTTGTCAGCAACTGGTCTAGGATGGAAGCTCAGACAGGTCGACAATTAGAGTATTGCTTTGCTGATCTGGCAGCTTCTGCAGCTTGTCTTGTTCCAGACCTATTGGTATTGCCTTTCCTCTGGAGTAAACTAGGGAGACTAGGAGAGGGATCATGTTGCATGGGTAACACATGGTCTCTAAATTCAGCCCAGGCTTTGTGTTATGGAGGTATAACTCCATTTACAAACTATCGTCTATCAAGATGCCATGGCACCAATCAATATACCAGACAATTTATGGTGAAATATTTCACAAAATTAAGAATTCATAAATCAAATGAATCAGATCCAGCTGTGTTGCATTTTATTATTGCCTGTGCTTATATAATTTATTTAGCCGTGTAGCTTAACACTTTGATTTTGTATCACTTTGCAGGTAATATTTGAAAGGTTACGTCATTACAACATACTGATGGTTTGCCTAATATATGCTTCACAACCTTATGGATTTCAACCCACTGGACATCTTAGCCGCAGCAGCTCTAGGAGAGAAGGATGCTCCATCTGAGGTGAAAACTTCAAAACAGGCCAGCAACGCTGGTCAGGAGGAGAACTCTGAATCCGGTGACAATAAAGATGCTGATGAAGATTCAGACGAAGAAATGGGAAGAACAACAAGCAACAATCTAAAGCACAGCCATAGTGCAAAAGACATTGAACAAATGGCCCCTCAGAAAATGCCGTGGAGTCCAGAAACAATAATGCCGGATCATCTAGAAGGAATTGTCAACAAGCAGGACAAGTTCTCACTTGATGACCTGGTGCAGGATGTAAAGAAAATAGGAGTGGATGTGAAACTGCAGGACATTGTTGATAGAACGGTCACTACCGATGTACTGCTAAAGACAGCGTGTGATGTTGGTAAGAGTTCTGATGTGTTGCTGAACCTTCATACAGTTTCAAATGACACTGCAGACATTAAACCCTCTGATGAGGAGTCTTCATCCCAAACTCAAGCCCTAATTTCTAATAATGAAAATGCTAAGGATGAGTCCTCTAGATTGCAGGATTGTGTTTGGCGAGATGAATCAAACCTAAGTGAAGATACAGTGGATTCAAGCGATGTGAAATTGCACAATCAGACATTGGCAGCTTCATGTTTGCGTGGAATTGAATATGTTATTCTTGATCATCCATACGCTCTTCCTCCTGGGAAGTTACAGCCTCCTGCAATGCTGGATGATGATGATGACATTGATGTTTGTTCTGACAACAGTCCTCTCTCCGAGGATTCAGAACAGAGGTACCATAATCCTTCCTTGGATTGTAATTACCTGAAGTTTGGAATCATGGAAGGAGTGTCAGCCAGCACGCTGGATTTATACAGAATGTCCAAATCTGCTGTCAGGCATTTCAAACGGCCATCTTCATCTTCTTCAGCATCTTCTCCGACTGCCGACCTGGTCTCCAAGACTCCTTACTCTGTGCAGAGTGGTGACGAAACTGGTGATGTGTTTTCAGGAATGAACTCACCAGCTTCTGTATCTTCTGATGTATCAACAGCTCACTCCCCAGTGAGACCAGGTGTTAAATGTGGGAAGTTCAAAATTGGCACTTTTGCGTCATTCAGTTCTGGTAATTTGGAATTGGAAAAATTTCTTAAGAGTAGACAGCAAGCCAACAGTAAGAAACTAAATGTAGGAATTCCATCAGATAATCGGCTGGTCAGTTCACCTTTAAACTCTCCTTCAGCATATCCAAACATTCACCCGCTGCTACAATCTCCCAGTGCTGACTGGGATCGATCGGAAGCCGGCTCAGAGACACAAGATGACAGTTCTGATGCAAAGACTCCACTTAGAATGTCACCAGATTTCACAAAAAGGATGAAGGAATGGTCACACCCAGTATTTCATGATCATGATTATTGTGTGAAAGATACTGAATCCATCAGTTTTGTTGATGACTTCAGGAAGTTAAACAGTGGGAAAAGAAAATACACAAAGAAGAAGAACAAAGTGGATGGAGTTAATCATGAAAAGATCATGAAAGCTAAGTATCTGAAAAAGGAGTTGCTTAAGCAGGACAATTTAATGAAATCAGTATCAGAACTTGATCCATTGTGTATTGATCATAACATGACAAAGACAAATCCCGTTGGGCGACCAAGGAAAAGACCGTTTGATAAAATAATTGATGAAGAGATTGACCCAGAGGTGGGAACAAAGCTGAAAATTACTGGGAAATTTCAGGATCAGTATGTGTATTATTTATCAAAGTCTTCCAGGACCACCACCAGAAGAAGACAGGCACCCACACCTGCATTCACATCTGATAAGATTATTGTCCCAGCACCAAAACCAGGAGATATAGTTGTCCCACACCTAACAGATGCTGACATAGAGACAGTGCGCTTGAAAGGCCGTGGGGCACTAAATCTGCCAGAGAGACCTCATATGACAAATCACCTTCCTATCCAGTCACTTGTAGCTTCCTTGAGCCATACAAGTGAGTTCATCTCTGATGTAGACAGTCATATTGTGAGCACCATATTAAGCATGGAGAGTGACAGTCTTGCTTCTCCAGTAACCTCACAGGCACCAGATATCTCAAACTTAAACCCCAACCAGCCAGATCTCACTGAAAGTCTGAGACTAATGAGCGGAGACCCAAGTATTACATCAGAGCATGTCCTCAACTACCTCCTCAGTGTTGTCAAGGATGATGCACTGCTCGGCAGTGGATCTGGGTATGATGCCGGCAGCTCAGCACTGTTTCCATCCTTGCATTCTGATAGCATCTGTGTGAAGAGTGATCATACGGGAGATGGTGTGATTCATCACGATCTTTCATCATTGGATACCACTGGTAACCATCATCTTAGCTCAGGGCATGATTTACTTGATATTGCAAAGTCTGTACAAAGTAATGGATCATTTGATCATCATACATCACTTAGCACTGCACATATTCATGGACCTGACCACTATGTTCACGCTGTCAACAAAGATTCATTGGACGAAAATGTCAGCCTGGCTGACGACCTCTCATCATTTATGTCAAATTCTCAGGGAACATCATCGTCTAACACAACTCAGGATGGGGATTCACACAGTTCATTGAAGAGCATGTTTGGATCTGATCTCAGTTCACTTGGTACACCCCAGTTGTCTTCATCAGTTCTTAGGCTCACTTCTATAGAAAAAACTTTGGATTACCTCGGAGTTAGAGATGAGGATATGAAGTTGGATGACAGCGTTTTTAACACAAAGATGGACAATGATGCTGACTCATCTCAGGCACTGACTCCAGTCTCCAGCACATCTGCTGATGACACTCCTTGGATTGTCACAGTGACACTGTATTTCAATGATGTCCCTGCCATCATGATCAACAGCCAGCCTTATATTCGTCTGGTGGATATCCACAAGCAGATACTGCCAGCCAAAGACACTGGCATTCTAAAAAAGCGATGCCAGTTGCTTAAAATACCGGTGCTCAACTGTACAGAAATGCAACGGTATTTTCTTGTACAGTATGGCAGAGCTTATAATTCTAAAAGCACTTTAATAGTGTCAAAAGAGCAGGCCACAAACCTGGTGACATATTATGCTGTTCCTCAACCTCGGATAGGAAAGGTTGATGAAACACACCAACGCAGGCCAAGCAGCAGTGGTGGGTCTGAAGGTGGTGGCAGGTCACCTGTGACTCATCTAATAGGAGGGAGCTCCAAGAAAAAAAGTTCTAGAAGTTCTCGGAAAGTTGCAGTGTCTGTGGGGTAAGATTTAATGTTTTCTAAGCAAGACTGTCATTATAACTTATTTTACCTTTTACTTGTAAATGCGTGTTTAATTTGTCCAAGTCAGTTCCGTTGATGTCTTTTACTCAGATTCTCAGGTTTCCATATATTGATTTGCTTATCAGGACTTTATATTTGGTTCTTTTGATTACTTTTATGCTACATTGTTGTATATTATTTAATATGCATTGCATGTTTGATTCATGCTTTATGGTTTGTAGTTAGTTTGTTATTCCTTTCATATACACATAATTGACTATTTCACAGCAGAAAATGGCATAGTTGGTTGGCATTACATGACCATTTATCATTGTCAACACATCATGTTCTCTAGAAAACTTAGGACCTCAGTAAATGTTCATCATTTAGAAAGTTGTGGTGGTTTCTACATGGCAACACAGGGGTCCTGGATCAGTCCTCAGTTGTTGCAGCATTGAATTTATGTCTGTCTAGTAGTACTACTCCTTCATTCTCTCCTCCTCCTCCCTCCTTATTTCTCCTCCTTCCTCCTCCTCCTTCTCCTTCCTCCTCCTCCTTTCTCCTCCTCCTTTTTCCTCCTCCATCATTCTCCTCCTTCTTTCTCCTCCTCCTCCTCCTCCTTCCTCCTCTTTTCTCCTCCTACTTCTTTTTTCTCCTCCTCCTTCTTTCTTCTTCTTTCTCCGAGTCCACAAAGCCTCGTGACATGGGCACCAGAGAATTTTATAGAAAGGAGAGATTCAAATGCGGAGCAGTTTCTCTGTCCATCCATCCATCCATCATGTGCCATCCCGGTAAGCGTGGGTGGTCATGTTCTGCCATCTCACTCGATCACCAGAGTCGTAGATCTGCTCAGTGTTTCTGTCTTGACCATGCCACAAGGCCAAGCCATCCAGGTACTTGCTTCTAGGTCTTCCCCTTGGTCTGTTCCCTTCGATCTTACCAGTTGTCACCAAGTTCTCCAAATCATTTATTCTCATAACATGCCCAAAAATTTTTGAATGTCTACGTCTAATGTCTCAAATCAGTTTACGACCTTCATTTGTTTCTTGAAGGACTTGGTCATTGGTTTTTCTGGCTGTCTATGGTATTCTTTGCATTTTCCTCAGAAAACCACATTTCTACAAGCTATCAGATGTTTTTCAGCTTGACTGCTCATTGTTTCTCTGTTAAGCTCCTGCAATTAAAAAGTATAAGCAAAGATCCCTTGTACACCATAAGGTGCATTAGGCATATGGTGCTAGACCCATATTTGTATAGACAATTTGGCACTGGGTGGCTGATGTGGTTAGGATCATGCCAGCTGCCTTTACTTCCCAAGACATTTCCTGGTACCCATTTTAGGCTGGGTTGACCTGGGAGCCTAGATACATTAAACAAATCTGCCCCTATGTGGTTTTGAGCCCTTGACAGCTGGCCCTTCAGGCAAGCATCCAGCCACCATGCTACTGCGGCTCCCACTAACAGTCTAAATGCACTACCAATAAGTGCTGTACCTGTCAACATAAAACCATAAACACGTTTTAAAAACTGAATCCTCATGACTTATTCCATTAATAATCAACAGCTGATTAATCAGTGAACCTATGACAAAATGAATATGTTAAAGTCTTTAATACTAAAGACAGACTAACACTAAAGACAGACAGCGCCAGAGAACAGCAAGGTAGAACAACAACACACTGTTCACAAGTCACAACAGCAATAATTCCTACAATGGGGACCACTTGTATAAATAATGTGCTAAAGCAGTGGTTCTCAGCCAGTGGGCAATTCCTCCCCAGGGGGGAATTTTAGGGTGTCTGGGGGGGGGGGGGAATTAAGATTATTTCAAGATCGCATTAATACAAGAACCAGTTACTTGATATTGTTTTTCTCTCTAAATTTTACGGTTCTATACTTCTTGCCCTAATGAAATTCGTTTTATAACGTTAGTAGACCCGCAAATCACGTTTTATGTGGATGTCTAGACTTGTTCTAGCATGTGTTAATAAATTTAGCTTCCATTTTTAAGTATACTGTGTAAGGGTGGGAGGGGGGGAATTTATAGGGAGGAAATTTGAAAGGGGGGGGGGGGAAAGACGTTCTGAACATATGGTAAAGGGGGGCATGGGCCAAAAAAGGTTGAGAACCGCTGTGCTAAAGTATAAAACCGGGAGGGTTGTATAACCAAAACGTTATGAAATATCAAAGATAATACACTTCACATGACTATAAGAAGGTGGAGAGCACACGTAACTATCATAGCTGCTCAAAAGGCATGAATGAATAAATAAATAAATAGACAATCCATTATTTAAAATTAATAGTCCCCATATTTCCTAGTTATCTAGAAGTGTTGAACAGGTTAGTACCCTTAAATAGGGGTGGACAAGTGCAGGGTACCCAGTTGCCATGGTGCCTGGAAATATTTTCCTTGTGCCTGAATGTTCAAATTCAGTTCTAAAAATATTTGAAAAAATATTTGCTGGATCTTATGAGAAAGGAGCTGGCCTGTGAATTATGTTTAGTCTTGTGTATGCCTAGCTTTAAAAAGGTTAATCAAACCCAAATCATTATAAAACAAGGTTTTCAAATTCAGATTGGGCATTGATTAGATTTCCGTAATTTTGTTTTTGTTTTAAGAAAGTGTATTTACAAAATGTTATGGATTCTAGAAAAATGTAATTGAAAGAAACACCTAAGCTGGTTGTTTCCCTTTACAAGTTGCCTATTCTTTACAGGATGTTGTAATCAACCCCAGCATTCTTTTTGGCTCATTATGATTAACTAGGCAATTTTTACATTCAGTAGTTTGCTGCCGTTGCTTTCTTTTACACAGATGAAAGTGGGTGGGGGGGGGGGGAACCATATAAATTATGGGTTTCCTGCACAAGTTGACAGGAAGGGGAGGAGGTACTTAACGTCAAGCTGTGACCTAATGTATACAGTTACCAGCCATGGGATTACCTTTTTGTTTCTGTAATTATTCGTGTGATTGCTCTAGCTATGTTTTCTGGTAATTTCTATAAAGTTGGCTTAGGTCTACCCACACTGTTTCCTAGTGGGTTTCAGTATATGTTCTGTGCTGTTGTGGCCTTTCATTGTTTCCAAAGAATCTCGATACTCCTGATCTACGTGATATTCAGGCATGTGTGTTAGTTCAGTCTTTACATAGCATTTTATATAGTGTTTTCATGTATGGAGAAATGAGCAGCTGCAAACTGGAGACTGACATGAAAACAGTGACACATGGATGGGGTTGTTAGTGAGAGGGGATGAGTAAGGACTGAATTAGTGTGGAGACTGACATGAAAACAGTGACACATGGATGGTGTGTTAGTGAGAGGGGATGAGTAAGGACTGAATAGTGTGGAGACTGACATGAAAACAGTGACACATGGATGGGGTTGTTGGTGGGAGGGGATGAGTATGGACTGAATAGTGTGGAGACTGACATGAAAACAGTGACACACGGATGGGGTTGTTAGTGGGAGGGGATGAGTATGGACTGAATAGTGTGGAGACTGACATGAAAACAGTGACACACGGAGGGGTTGTTAGTGGGAGGGGATTAGTATGGACTGAATAGTGTGGAGACTAACATGAAAACAGTGACACATGGATGGTGTGTTAGTGGGAGGGGATGAGTATGGACTGAATAGTGTGGAGACTGACATGAAAACAGTGACATATGGATGGTGTGTTGGTGAGAGGGGATGAGTATGGACTGACAGTGACATATGGATGGGGTTGTTGGTGGGAGGGGATGAGTATGGACTGAATAGTGTGGAGACTAACATGAAAACAGTGACACACGGATGGGGTTGTTAGTGGGAGGGGATGAGTATGGACTGAATAGTGTGGAGACTGACATGAAAACAGTGACACATGGATGGGGTTGTTAGTGGGAGGGGATTAGTATGGACTGAATAGTGTGGAGACTGACATGAAAACAGTGACACATGGATGGGGTTGTTGGTGGGAGGGGATGAGTATGGACTGAATAGTGTGGAGACTGACATGAAAACAGTGACATATGGATGGCGTTGTTAGTGGGAGGAGATGAGTATGGACTGAATAGTGTGGAGACTGACATGAAAACAGTGACACATGGATGGGGTTGTTAGTGGGAGGAGATGAGTATGGACTGAATAGTGTGGAGACTGACATGAAAACAGTGACATATGGATGGGGTTGTTAGTGGGAGGAGATGAGTATGGACTGAATAGTGTGGAGACTGACATGAAAACAGTGACACATGGATAGTGTGTTAGTGGGAGGGGATGAGTAAGGACTGAATAGTGTGGAGACTGACATGAAAACAGTGACACATGGATGGGGTTGTTAGTGGGAGGGGATGAGTATGGACTGAATAGTGTGGAGAATGACATGAAAACAGTGACACATGGATGGTGTGTTAGTGGGAGGGGATGAGTATGGACTGAATAGTGTGGAGACTGACATGAAAACAGTGACACATGGATGGGGTTGTTAGTGGGAGGGGATGAGTATGGACTGAATAGTGTGGAGAATGACATGAAAACAGTGACACATGGATGGTGTGTTAGTGGGAGGGGATGAGTATGGACTGAATAGTGTGGAGACTGACATGAAAACAGTGACACATGGATGGTGTGTTAGTGGGAGGGGATGAGTAAGGACTGAATAGTGTGGAGACTGACATGAAAACAGTGACACATGGATGGGGTTGTTAGTGGGAGGGGATGAGTATGGACTGAATAGTGTGGTGACTGACATGAAAACAGTGACACATGGATGGGGTTGTTAGTGGGAGGGGATGAGTATGGACTGATGACTCTGGAGCCTGACATGAAATCTATGACATCATTGTTAGTAAGAATGGATGGCTATGGACAGAGAAATGTGTAGGTTTTGTTGCAGCCCTAATTGACGTTGTTATTGATTGACCTGATATTGATTGCTGTGTCGGTCAGTGATATAACATAATACGTAAGCTTGGTTTGATATATCGGGAAACCATGACAATTGTTTAAAACATTTGCTATGAAATTTTATCTTTGCATAGGATGCTATGATTAAGCTGCAGTTTGTAACCCATTGTTTGTACATGATGGTCATGATGAATTTAGCCAGAAGCTATACTGAAGTTATACTGTTTGGTGGTATTTGAACAGAAATTAGTTAGATGTAGAGCTTTGAATGATTCACACTATTTGGCATGTTGATTATGATGGGATAAATGAACAAGTCTTGCTTTATCTTTTTACTGTTTATAGATGTTTTATTCAGTTGTAGTTGTAATTCATGGGTTGTAGAGTCTGTAACACTACAGATTCAATCTTGGTGGTTTTTGAATGGGGAGGCAGTGTGACATTTAAATATTGTCAATTAAAGGGCAATAGTTGTAGCACTTATGTTCCAGACTAATGTCAAGGTATATATTGTAATTAATATAAGCATCTTGCAAGTTCATATTAGATTCTGCTATAGGGTTGTGAAATGATAGGGTCTGCATGAACCTGGATAAATGTGGTCATTTCTGTATCTGTGATAATGAGCGCAAGTTAAGACTGCAGCGATGGTTATAAATGATAAACTCTGCCTATTGGTGCCAGTTAGCCACAAGGTGGAACATGAAATTCTGTGCAATTTAATTTCTGCTGTATTTAATGAACCTTGCATTAAACTTCCGTCGCACTTGCATAGGATATAACTGATACATTATCTGTAAGTGTCTGAACTAAACTAAGCTGGCAGAAGATTGAGAGATATCCTCAGAGATGCACTCGCCCATGATGAGTGGTAAATGTACAAGCTCTGGTGCTCATCAGTCCACTTCCAGGTCATGAAGAAATGATTGTCTTGCTTATGGTCTGATGTGAAACCCCTCAGTTTACACCTGCTACAACCTTCAGTTTGGGAAAGCCATTGGGTCAAGGACAACTCTGCAGGTCAACATGATTCAAATGGATATGAGCGCTCACTCTTCAACTTCTACTGTGCTAATGCCGAGGTATCAGGTTCAAACCCTGCACTGGTCAGTTGAACTAAAATGTTGACTTCTCGTCCTTGACTTGGGGACGTAAATTACAAGTACCTCTGAAGTCAGAGTGGGTTCACCTGATGGCGAGGGACACTGGTAATAAGAAAAGCTAATCCACAAGCAAACATCAGTCCAGTGCACTAAAAGTATTAGCATGTGTATGGGGGGAGGGGGGGGGGGGAGGGAGAGAGAAGGACCATTGGATGACCTTTGAATCAAGAAAAACTCTCAGCTTTGGGACACCATTGGATCAAGGAAAGAACCCTTATTGTGGGAAAAGCAAAGGATCAGGGAAAACTGTTTGAGAAGACCATAAGGCAAAGGTTCATTCAAGAAAATGGGTAACCTGAATGTTGTTAAAGAGGCCACAACACACTGAATGATATCACACACATCTGAAGAAGGCTATCAATATTTAGGCCACATGAGAAGAGAAAAACTGGAACTTAAAGTAGCAACTAGTAAGATTAATAGAATAAGATGTCAATGGAAGGCAATGAGAGAAGATACTAGACAGCCTTGCGTCATGTCATTGGAAGATAATTAGCGGATGAACTGGTACATTTTGCTGGAAAATATCAGCTATGGAGAAGCATGAGCGCACATGTTGGTTGGCAATGGTACTTGATTGTGCAAAATGTGCCAGACAATGGTCGCATTGTTTTGAAGAAAACAACAAATTTCATGTTTGTAAAGTTTTGCAAATTGTGTTATCATTACTAATATTGACACTGAAAATGTTATTTTAAGCCTGATGCTGTTTAAGCTGGAAATGTTAGTGTGGCTACTATGGTAACCCAGTTGCTTGTTTGTTTGCATTTTCAAGAAGGGGTGTGTTATGTTGACAGAGTAATTGCTGTTTAAAAAGTGTCTGAGTTTTTTTTTAACCCTGCTGTACTCCTTTAAATCTAGTGGTGCAGGATTCTTTTATCAACCAATATAGTTGTGTGGACTGAGAACCGTGATTGAACGATCTATAGAAGTAAACAAAGATCTACACCTTTGCTTTATTGACTACACAAAGGCTTTCGATAAAGTGAGACATGTCGACATGATAAGGATGCTTGAAGATCTACAAATTGATGGAAAAGACCTTAGACTTGTAAAAAACATATATTGGAAACAACAAGCTGCCATAAGAGTTGATAATGAAGTAGGCCAATATCAGCCTATTAAGAGAGGTGTGAGACAGGGATGTGTAATGTCTCCAGATCTGTTTTCCCTGTACAGTGAAAGTATTTTCAGAAATATTGAAGATATGGAAGGAATCAACATTGGGAGACGATGCATCAATAACATTACATATGCAGACAATACAGTCTTGATTGCAGACAATGAACAAGACCTGCAACATTTAGTAGATGCAGTTGTTACACACAGTGAACAGCGAGGGTTAGAATTAAATTGTAAAAAGACACAGGTTATGGTCGTCACTAGGAAGAACGAAATACCATAATGTAATATACAAGTAAATGGGAATATTCTTAAACAAGTGAATAGGTACAATTATCTCAGAACAGTAATAACATCTGATGGGAGATGCCTTGAAGAGATTAGAACAAGAATCGCCATGTCTAAGGTAGCCTTTAGCAAGATGAAAAACATACTGACCAATAAAAAGATGTCAAATTTAATGAGAAAAAGAGTGTTGAGGTGCTACATAGAACCTGTACTTTTATATGGATGTGAAGCTTGGACAATGAGCAGTCAAGCTGAAAAACATCTGATGGCTGTAGAAATGTGGTTTCTGAGGAAAATTCAAAGAATACCATGGACAGCCAGAAAGACCAATGAACAGGTCCTTCAAGAAACAAACGAAGATTGTAAACTGATTGTGGGACGTGGATTTTAATTCCTGAGAATGATTCGTTAAAATGTCTAGGGGTTTTTATTGATTCTCTGGTCACTGGTTAGAATGCAGGGTGATCAGGGATATTTACCACAAATCCCAGGAGAAAAGAGTTCAATCCTTGAAACCTTGGCCTTTGTGTGTAGGTTTCCCTTCCCACTTCATCACCCTTTACATTTTCTATGGTGCTAGAAGGATATTGATTGCTCACAACATATAAACAACCACTTGTTGGACACCACATTTACTTGATGTACACAACACTTTTGGACAAACAGTTCAGGTATTAACTCAAGATCTGCAATTACATATATAGATGTGTAATAAACACTATGCATTTTCAGACAGGCATGGGAATGATGTGCAGTATTACAACATAGTACCCAGTGACCCCAAAAAAACAACAATGTTATTACAAACAACACAGCAACCACAAATTGGGTCTACTTTCATTTTCCCTCATAATTAAGGCAAATAAAGATATTAAATAGAACCCAACATAACATGTTTCTGACACCTTTTACCATTCTCTCATTGTTAAAAATAATGAGTTGGTGTCAAAATACTATACCATCTATACCATTTGAAAAAAAAACAAAAACTACTGACCTGTTACCTTCAGAAAAAAATTACCAACACATAAACAGCATTTTGTACTAATTAAATTAATTAATCGAGTCTATCTCCTGGTGTGCGGTTATGGGTTCACCTTTGCTGTCGATTAGATCCTTTTCCCCATTATCTGGGTACCGAATTAATGCACTCAGTTATGTTCTTACTATTTAGTCACTGGTAATTGGCTGGTGCAAATCATACTTTATAATCCAAAATAGAAATTACACACAATCACAAATCCCTCAGCGGGCTAGAATATTCGAGTACTCTGTTGCAGTAGGCTCGGTGTCTTTTTTTGAAATTTGGGGCCTCAGGTTGGTCTAACTTTCCGGAATTTCCACTTAAGCTCTGCAGAAGGTACTTTACCATCTCACCATACATGGTGCCAAGTAGACGTCCATTCAGCTGCTCTGCTTTTAATATCAGAATCCCAAGTAGTTCAACAAAGATTTTACACCCACCAAGTCGCGAGTCTATAACCCATGGCATTTGGGTTGACATTGGACCAGCAAAGAGTTAGTCGTTGTTATCTAGTCCAGTGTAGAACTTTATATGACTGAGAGGCATCTCATGGTAGTATCTGTGACTAGGGCCACAATTGATCTATACCTACATATATCCACAGATGAATAAATCCGGCACAGTAACAGGTTTGCAAACAATTGGATGATTCCTCTTGTTGCTGATGTAGAGACATTTAGCTGCTTTCATATGGTCTTTTATCTGATGGGGTTCAGGGTTTGGAACCTTGAGGTAATCTGGTTTCGTAGTTATGTTTCAGATGATATTAAGTTTGTACCTTGGTTGTATTGGCTTATGTGGTTCAGTGTCTTCTCCCCATTTGGTTGAGCCAGAACTTAGTGTTGAATAGCTGAATTCCATGTTTGACTGTTGCAGCTGTGAGACATTCTTTCGAAGACTTATCCATTGTTGGATATTAACTTGGTAACCCAACCAACAGTTGAAGGGCTTTCACTGTTGCTAGTTTTAGTAACTTGTAGGATTGTCCCATAGTTGCACTGATTTTGCTGAGTGATAAGGCTTCTAGGTGATACTTCTCAGACGTAAAGCAGACGATACACTGTTGTCAGTTACTCTGTTGATCTTCATCTTTGTAGATTATTAGATCTTGAAGTCCATCCTGGATATTCCTACTAAAATAGGACTTAATCACTCACCCAGTCAGTTGTCTTCTAATTTATCTGTTGCTCGCTATGGAGCTATTGAGCGCAGCAGTCCATGGGTATTTCTAGATGCAGACTATGGTTAGGACATTCACTTTCTGGCTGTTGACCCAGGATCCAGATTTAGTGATATAGTCCCACCACATTCAACCACCACCTGCTTCTCTTCTATAGAAAAGGGATGACAGAATACAACACGAGCATTAACCTACTGTGATGTGTTAACTTTCACAAGACAATTACAAACAAAAAATACAAAACAACAAGGGGAGAAGGGGAAAGGAGTGGGTGTCCACGTTCCACTGTCCCTCATTGCTGAGTAGAGCCATTCTGACTCTTAATAGTGAGTAAGGTATTTTCTCACTTTATTTTATGTTCTGTTGTTACTGGGACTATTAGATGAGTGAAGTCATTCTGTCCATCCAATATGTTGATATTGTCTCTCTCATTACTTGAAGAGAATAGCCTATACAGAATCTCTGTGGTTTCTAATGCCGCGTCTTCCTTTCGGCACTATAATCATCATCATTAGGTCAAGACTATTCAACATTGGCTTAAGTACTGACATACACATGGATTCTTACATCAACATCCTCTAATCCCAAGGTGCAACATTAAAATGTATATTCCCACAGTAAAAAGTAACAATCAGAACAGGGAAAATTCTCATACCAGAAAAAAAACATACATGTCAATTTTTCTGATATCAAGTACATGATAATCCTACATAATAATTAATCATAATGCTGATGCAGGGAGCCTTTGTTTTTGGATTTTCTCAGGGGTTAATCCATAACTAAAACATACATTGTTTTCCCCCACTGCGTACCGCAGATGAGGATAGTAGCCACTGTGATATATTTTGTCAATGACTGCTATTATTCGGAGGGTATTTATAAGAATAACTTATGCCGCATGGTCCAGTCTTCTGAATATTGCAAGCAATTTATTCACATCAATCTTCGCTTCTGTTTCTACTACGGTGAGGCGATGGGGATTGAATCCTATCCGAACATGCATTTACATCACGCGTTTACTTTAATTGTTCATGAATTTATATTCAAACATGGCATGTCCCTAACACTATTTTATGAAATGATTATATGTTCACCCTCATATGGAGTGGTTACTAATCTGTTAACAAAAGGATGGTACTAAAATTTAACACTATAGTTCCAAGTTACAGATTATGATGTGGCGAAGTATTTTATCCCCTGACTAAGAGTCAGGAATACGCGTAATCATTTGTATGTCCCCGCATGGATAAAACTTCCTTTCTATAGTCCATAGATTATTTGCAGATTTCTAAGCATAGATATTGAGATATATTTCACAATGCATAGAAGTTTTTATTCATCTGAATATGAAATTGACAGACACTAGTTCTTTACTATGAAGTATGAATCAGGGGTCTGCTCCTACATTGAGAAAATCTCTAGAATGTGGTTTTTACCTGAGTTTGATACTCTACGGTACACATAATATTTCTAGGTTATAAGCACTACTAGTGATAAGTTCATAATGCCTATACAAGATTTTAACATAAGAATTTGAAATGGTAAGACCTAGGAAAATTTTCAGCGTGGTAGAACATGTGCTTCATTGGTAAAAATAAAATCAGACTCTAGCTTACAAGAACTGTTGAATTATCATTCTGATTAATTCTTAATTAACACACTGGTATATGTACTCTATAAAATCTTAATAATGTAGATTAACATACCAATAGTTGCAGCGAGTGATTTATTTTTAAGGCAAAGTGCCTTCTCCCCGAAGGGAAAACTTTTACATGTCTGTTCTTTGTGTCGTACTGACCAAAATGGCTACACTGGCCTTTGTTTTTCTATCAGTCCCGGTCTTGCCAGGTACGTGAAAGAAAATAAAGCCAAATAAATTTAGCTGTGCCACGGTCCGTCTATCGCTGTTTTATTTTCTATTCCTACCTAAGCAAGTTACTTAAACAGTAATTGTAAGGGTTTGTTTATTTTTAAGGGAGTCAATGCTTAGGAAAGGGTAGGGACGTTTTTATTATATTACACTGATTAGAGACATTAGACGCAGACAGTCAAAATTTTTTGGGCATGTTATGAGAAGAAATGGATTGGAGAACTTGGTGACAACTGGCAAGATTGAAGGGAACAGACCAAGAGGAAGACCTAGAAGCAAATACCTGGATGGCTTGGCCACATGGCATGGTCGAGACAGGAACACAGAGCTGATCCAAGACTCTGGTGATCGAGTGAGATGGCAAAACATGACCGCCCACGCTTACCGGCATGGCACATGATGGATGGATGGATAGCTTTGGGATCCTTTAAGCCCAGGATACATTAAGCGTAAATGATAATATAGGTTCCTGACATCTTATTAGGAAATTAAAGAAGGTGAAGTAGACAGAATTACTGAGTTATTTTAATTACCAACCAGGATACAGTCCAAAACACATCACTGCTGGGCAGTGCCACAAGCCAACAATGTTTAAGAGTGATCAACCTGTTGAGTGACAATTAAAAATACTGCTAATGATGACAGATTTAAAAAAAAAACGGATTCAATGGTTAGCATGGAAGATTTTTATACTGACATTTACAGTGACATTCAAGAACAGGTTAAATGAAGAAAGTAAAGGCCATATGGTGCTAGCCCCCTATTAATAGACCAATCAGCACTTGCTGGATGATGCGGTTAGTGTCATGGGATGATGTGGTCATTGTCACGGGATGATGTCAGTGTCATGGGATGATGTCAGTGTCATGGGATGATGTGGTTAGTGTCATAGGATGATGTGGTCAGTGTCATGGGTTGATGTGGTCAGTGTCATGGGATGATGTCAGTGTCACAGGATGATGTCAGTGTCATGGGATGATGTGGTCAGTGTCACAGGTTGATGTGGTCAGTGTCATGGGATGATGTGGTCAGTGTCATGGGATGATATGGTCAGTATCACGGGATGATGTGGTCAGTGTCATGGGATGATGTGGTCAGTGTCATGGGATGATGTGGTCAGTATCACGGGTTGATGTGGTCAGTGTCATGGGATGATGTGTCAGTGTCATGGGATGATGTGGTCAGTGTCATGGGATGATGTGGTCAGTGTCATGGGATGATGTCAGTGTCATGGGATGATGTCAGTGTCACGGGATGATGTGGTCAGTGTCACAGGATGATGTGGTCAATGTCACGGGATGATGTCAGTGTCATGGGATGATGTGGTCAGTGTCATGGGATGATGTGGTCAGTGTCACAGGATGATTTGGTCAGTGTCACAGGATCATGTGGTCAGTATCACAGGATGATGTGGTCAGTATCACAGGATGATGTGGTCAGTGTCATGGGATGATGTGGTCAGTGTCACAGGATGATGTGGTCTGTGTCATGGGATGATGTGGTCAGGGTCACAGGATGATGTGGTTACTGTCACGGGATGATGTGGTCAGTGTCATGGGATGATATGGTCAGTGTCACGGGATGATGTTTTCAGGGTTACAGGATGATGTGGTTACTGTCACGGGATGATGTGGTCACTGTCACGGGATGATGTGGTCACTGTCACGGGATGATGTGGCCAGTGTCACGGGATGATGTGGCCAGTATCACGGGATGATGTGGTCAATGTCACGGGATGATGTGATCAGTGTCACGGGATGATGTGGTCAGTGTCACGGGATGATGTGGTCAGTGTCACAGGATGATGTGCTCAGTGTCACGGGATGATGTGGTCAGTGTCACGGGATGATGTGGTCAGTGTCATGGGATGATGTGGTCAGTGTCACGGGATGATGTGGTCAGTGTCACAGGATGATATGGTCAGTGTCACAGGATGATGTGCTCAGTGTCACGGGATGATGTGGTCAGTGTCATGGGATGATGTGGTCAGTGTCACGGGATGATGTGGTCAGTGTCACGGGATGATGTGGTCAGTGTCACGGGATGATGTGGTCAGTGTCACAGGATGATGTGCTCAGTGTCACGGGATGATGTGGTCAGTGTCACGGGATGATGTGGTCAGTGTCACGCTGGTCCCTTTATTTCCTTGAACATTGCCTTGTGTTCATGTTAGCCTGGGTCGACTTATAATCCCAGTGCAGTGGACAAAAATCCCTGCTTGGAAAGGGATTCAAACATGTGACTAGACTGCCGGTAGGCAAGCGAGATAACTACAGTGCTACTGCAGCTCCAAGAACAGTTTAGTTGTTTTTGGGAAAATGGAGCAAGAAAAATATTACTACAAAAAAATATATAGAAGTAAAAAACACAACTATGACTGTGAAAGAGTTTCAATATGGGAAACTAATAAGAAACCTTGAAGAAATATGTCCTGAGAAAGGACTTCTGTTAGAACATTAAGTAACTTACTTATACTGGGAACAGACTGCAACATTTGAATGATGTGTATTTTACCCAAGTCTGTTTAGCATCTGCACAGAAATGATCTTTCAGCAATTAGAATTAGAGCTAGGACTTAAAGTTGGTGTGGTAGATCAATTGACTGGTACCTTGCCTGTCTTGACTTTTGATAGTTTGTTTGTTATACCTCTCCATAACACAAAGCCTGGGCTAATTTAGAGACCAAGTATTGCCCATGCAGCATGATCCCTCCCTCAGCCTGTCTAGTTTACTCCAGAGGAAAGGTAACACCAATACGTCTGGAACAAGACAAGCTGCAGAAGCTGCCAGATCAACAAAGCAGTACTCTAACTGTCCACCTGTTAGAGCTTCCATCCTAGACCGGTTGCCGACCAAGGCTTAGGGCCTGATCTGCCCTACCATGATATTTAGTCTTTAGGTTGCATATCCTCACACTAGGGTAAGGCTTGTACTCTCCCGAACTGCAATCTTCCCACAAAGCCGTTGTCACAATGTGGGGTGCCGGGTTTGGTGAGCGCCGCCCAACATTCAGCACTGACAGAAAGCAGGTAGTACCGTCTAAAGCAGTTAGTACCGTCCACTGTCATATGGTAGCTCAGTCACATCTGACTAAGACCTGACATTAGGTATATCAATTAGTAATTTAAGATATGCAAGTGATAGTTTTCTTGTCAGAAAGCATTTAAAACACATTTTGTTTGAAAGGGGTTTCTTTCAAAAGCATGAGGACCGGCTTCATTACATTCGGTTTTAACCCGTATGGCTCAGTCTCTTTCTGCTGTGTATCATGCTGAAGGCAAGTCCATAGCTCCAGCAATGTATGTGTGTGTGTGTGTGTGTGTGTGTGAGAGAGAGAGAGAGAGAGAGATTTGCATGCACAGAGAGAGAGATACGCTTTAATGTTAACCCACATGCGTATATACCTGTATTCACAAGCGCCCACATGCAGACATGCCCACATACTTACACGCACATGAAAGCATACACATGCCCACATACACCCCAGACATGTGTACACATACATGTACTCTTGCTGACATATGTTGAATGGGTCATCAAATTTTGCTTTTTATATATTACAAAAAGTATCCTCGTGAAAGTAAAAGTTGTACAGCTTTTGAAGTAGGATTGGCTGATTCAGAAATGTACATAATTGTGGTATCTATTTTTGTTTAAGGTATTAATTGATTGGATCAAACTAGATGAATTGACAGCTGAATTTTAACTTGACAGCTTGCTAAGATTGCACAGGGCTAGCACTAAAATAGTAGAAATTGTATACTGTAATTATAAATATCAAACATACCCACTCTTACATGTGCATAGGCAATATACACCAGGTAATATTTTCTCTGTCTTTCTTGCATGCACACATATTTGCACAAACACAGTAGATTGATGTGCTCATACAGTGTAAGCAACGTCTTAAATTCTTGCAGTGGATACATGTTTTTAATACACACCACATACAAACCAATGAATGCAGGCATGAGTCAGAGCATGTGTATTTACACTGTAAACCTCTACATGGTCACACCCTGAACTGAATGATTCTCATCCAAGGAGTGTACATTGCCTTATCTCAGTCTAGCATAACTACTTAAACTCTTTAGTCAATTGTGCACGGTGAAAAACCTTATTCTTTTTGTGTTGTCCTGTCCTGCCCACCAACAGTGGAAACTCTTTGGCTAAACACAAAAGATCTTGAGAAACAGACCTTGATAATACACTCATTGTGCTATCTCTTTCTTCTACCTTTCATCTCTCAGTGGAGCATAGTCCAACAACTAACTCACGCTAAAGCCATTTGTTGAGCTTGTTCTTGATTCATTGGATTTTGCAGGAAATGTTTTCTATGGGCGGAGGTGACCTGTCTCACATCAACCCTACTTAATTGTCTAAGGATCCATTGGGAGGTGAAAGGCAGAATATGATGCAAGCTCATCACTGGCACCTTGCCGTCTTGAAAGATGATAGTTTGTTATAATTGTGCTTAAAAAAGGCATAATAACTAGAACCCATGGTGGGGATCAGTTATGGAGTTATATATTTCCATAAAAAGGTTGGGCTGAATTGTAGAGATCATGTATTGCCCATGCAGCATGATGCCTCTCTTGGCCTGCCTAGTTTACTCCAGAGGAAAGGTACAAGATAAGCTGCAGAAACTGCCGGATTAGCATATCAAAGCTTCGATCCTAGATCAGTTGCTGACCAAGGCTTAGGGCCTGGTCTGCCTTGCCATGATAGTTAGTCTGTAGGTTGCATTTCCTCGTATTAGAATAATGCTTGTACCCTCCCTATTACACTCCTTCGCCTGAAGCTGTTGGCATAATGTGGGATGTTAGGTTTGGTGAGTGCCTCCCAACATTATTTGCTAACAGAAAGCAAGTAGTACCATCTACTGTTATACGGTAGCTTAGCCATATCTGACCAAGACCTAAGTGAAAAGCTAATACTGGCTTTGTTTATCAAGATCTACCTTCGACCATGTTTTATTATGCACAAAAAGATGGCTACTGGAAAAAACAAAACACTTGTACCACTACATGGCATTGGGCCAAAGAGTGGGAGCTGGATCAATATGTTTACACAGCCACTATTAACCAAATAACGTATCATTTTGTACTATTGCTGGCTGACTAGTGTATTCTAGTAAGTATGGTAAAGGGCCCTGTTACATGCCTTAAGGCATATGTGGCTAGGGCTGGACCATATTTGTTATATATCAATGGGCACTTGGTGTATGATGTGGTAAGTCTCACACCAGCTACCTGTACTTTCCAGGATATATCCTGGTACCCATTTTAGGCTGGGTCCACCAGGTCAATTGAAATAAAGCTCAATTCCACCCTGATGTGGATACAAACCCATGACCACCACATCAGCAGATAAGCATTTAGTCCTTTTGCTACCTTGGCTTCCAGTGTGTTTTGTTGAATGGTGTTACATGCCATTTTCCCTTGATGATCCATCCCATAGATTGCAGACTGGGTTGTTGCCTCTGATACAAATCCCACCACACATTGAATCATGCTGATAGTCTTTGTCTGTCTACTAAAAGGGGTGGTAGAATTAGAAACACTTGAACAGTAGAACTAACAGTGTCAGCATCATAAAGCATTGTCCATATATCATGTCTTCACCACAGCATTGTATTTTCTAGTGTTAAAAGTACTCATGTGGTTGGCTAGCAAATGGCAAACAGCTGTGTATATTTAACTGTAGTCTTGTCAACTTTCACATGCAAATTAATGATTCATTTTTCTTTGGTTAAATGATTTCTTGTTAATCATCAGTACATTTGTGCAAAGTTAGAAGATAAATAGCAATTATGCACACGTGTGTTCCACACAGAGTAGGGATGAACGGTATTAGCATTTAAGCTTTGTCTTTACATCATAGATGTGCCCTTTTTGTTTCATTATATTTATTTATTTGCATTTTGTTTAATGTACCTCATATACCTTATAGAAAATGCCTAAACTAATGTATTAAGATCTTTGTGTCTGTTGTCAGGTTCCTTTGGCGCCCATGTACGTTTTACATCATGTTGTCATTTTGTCTCAGAAGAATGAAAAGCCTTTGTTGTGTCCATTCCTGAATCCCAATACATGTTTATCTTTTATCTGTATTACTTTTTGAATGCCCTTTGGTTGCTTAGTGGTTAGTGTGGTTACCTACCAAGATAATGGTCTGGGTTCAATACTCAGCAGAGACAGGATTGTTGTTGTTGTTGTTTTGTTTTTTTCCATTAATAATGCATTGATCTGGGGTCGACCCTGCTTAAAAAATAGGTACAAGACAATTTTCAGAACATTCTGAGAATTGTATGGAAAGGAAAGATAATGATGACGGTATCTGGCCATTCCACTTCATATGTCGTGGCATAGAATATGTGAGGGCGTAACACTTCACACCCCAGTGGCATTATCTGCTATGGGACCACCTGTACCTTA
Source organism: Cepaea nemoralis (assembly GCA_014155875.1). Classification (NCBI taxonomy): domain Eukaryota; kingdom Metazoa; phylum Mollusca; class Gastropoda; order Stylommatophora; family Helicidae; genus Cepaea; species Cepaea nemoralis. Next base: position 1,252,458 of record JACEFZ010006257.1, on the reverse strand, counting down.
TTACTTTCTTTGCTGTAATTTAAAACACACTGACCACTGTGACACTAAGGTACTTTGATTCTTTGCTGTCATTTAAAACACACTGACCACTGTGACACTAAGGTACTTTGATTCTTTGCTGTCATTTAAAACACACTGACCACTGTGACACTAAGGTACTTTGATTCTTTGCTGTAATTTAAAACACACTGACCACTGTGACACTAAGGTACTTTGATTCTTTGCTGTCATTTAAAACACACTGACCACTGTGACACTAAGGTACTTTGATTCTTTGCTGTCATTTAAAACACACTGACCACTGTGACACTAAGGTACTTTGATTCTTTGCTGTCATTTAAAACACACTGACCACTGTGACACTAAGGTACTTTGATTCTTTGCTGTCATTTAAAACACACTGACCACTGTGACACTAAGGTACTTTGATTCTTTGCTGTAATTTAAAACACACTGACCACTGTGACACTAAGGTACTTTGATTCTTAGCTATAATTTAAAACACACTGACCACTGTGACACTAAGGTACTTTGATTCTTAGCTATAATTTAAAACACACTGACCACTGTGACACCATGGCTTGACCTTAGTAGAGTAACTTTGAAAGCTGATCTTCACACTTTATTGACTACAGTATGCTAAACAGTTTACAGGTCATTATGTGCCAGTTTAGATGTGGACTTCACAAACATTGTACTTAGAATTGAAATAAGTGATTCAGCAGTGTACATATAGTCATGCACCAATCTTCAAGATTGCACCAACTAAGACATGTTAAATAAGGTACATGCAATGACCTACTGAAACTTCTGTGAATGTTAAACTCTATGCTTCCAAACAAGACCTGGAACACATCATCAGTCTATTAAAACTCTTCAAGGTTCAAATCTTGAGGATCGACTTCAGTGCACAAGGTTTGACCTCATTTGGCTCTGTCTCCTTCAGCGGAAAGGCCAGCCGCCTGTCCAGATCATCACATACAGCGACGAGACATGATACAATTTGGAAGTTATGTTGCTGCATTTGAGCAGTCATGTGTTAATGTGGCATCTATGATTAAATCATTGTTTCTATTTGTCATGTGATCATCTGGTTAGACATGTGAACTGGAAGCATGTGCTTGCTGAGAATGTGAATTGTTTGACAAGTTAGAACAGCCAATGACATTGTGCTTTTATTTTTTTATTATTAACTGATTCAAAACAGAAGGATAATATATCATAAAACATGATTATTTGTTTGTGGTATTTTCGTCAATTTCTATGCTCCATTAATGGAAATTTACATGATTATACTTGTTGATTTGATTGTGCATCATGTTTGGTCCAAATCTATGTTTTGTTTTCACTGAAAAAGTTAACTAGTAATTTATTTCAAAGGAATGGTGCATAATTATGTTAATATACTTTAGCCTACTGTAGCCATCTCCAACATTGACTAACTTCTAATTTGGGTCACTGGAACATCTACAGAGGACCTGCATCTGCATAGAATGACCTTGGGCTGCCAGGAGTACACAATTCAGCAGTATTAGGTTCAGCGGCAATAACTTTAGTCTTATGATTTTTTTGGGGGGGGGGCACTTGCTCGCTTTGAACTCAAGCGTAGTCCATACAGACTACTTCTAATAGTGCTGGACTGAATTTTGCGTGTGGATTAGCTTTCCCTATTAACAGTGTCCCTCGCCATCAGGCGAACCCACTCCAACTTCAGAGGTACTTGTAATTTATATCCCCATGTCAAGGACGATAGGTCAACATTTTAGTCCAACTGTCCTGTGTAAGGGTTGAAACCCTTACCTCGGCGTCGGCACACCAGATGTTTAAGAACATGCATTCTTATCCATTCGGCTATACTGACCTACGTCTTATGATTGATATGATAAACAGTTTGGGCTGTGTATTTTCTCTGTGCACAGTTTTTAGCCAGTCTTTGTATTTAGTTAGTCATTGTTTTCAGAGAGTTAATTTATATTTTTCTCTTGTTGCAGATTAGCTGAAACAGAGATTGCTGGAGTGGCTGTCTCGCAGTGCAGCCAGACATCCGAACCCCTCACGTCATCACATGGCAAACGAACACGGCATAAGAAAGTGAATTACTTGGAGATGTTGAAGGGAGAAGAGAAGGAGAAATCTTCCAGTGCTGCTATCTTGGAGACTATAGAGTCTGTGGTCAAGTCGGCACCTGACCTCGTACACGAGGGGAAATCAAACAGATTGTCAATGAAAAAAAAAATAAAAAGTGATCAGTCCGGCAATATAAAACTTTGTGGTACTAAAAAAAAGTTGACACCAACGCTGCAGAAGAAAGTCACAGAAAAGAAGTGCAAAATCAAGAAAGAAGCACTCGCAGTTGCCCATAAAGCTAAAACTAATAAGACTAAAATTGGAAACTGTGTTAAGCACACTGTTGAAAAAGACATTGACATATGTTCTGATGTTGACTCCAGTGACTGTGTGGATTTAGCACAAACTAAGAAGTTCCGACCTCTTAAGCTGAAAGTAAACAGCTTATTGAACTTTGCAGGGCAGCGGAAAGCATCGTCTTCTAGCAAGAAAGGTTTGTTCTCTTGTACCAACTCCGCTGTCTCTCCTGATGCAGACAGACCGCTTCGAGTGCTGGCTGTAGCCCACCAGGCTGCCCTGTCGGCAAACAATGCAGAATCACATCTGCCCTCACAGCCTGCAGATATACATCTGGACCTGTTCATCAAATCAAACTCCGCGTGTGTCCGTTGTGACACCTGCAGCCAGTTTCTATCTGTTCCTCATTTCATGCGCCACCATCATGTTGCTATGGACAACGAATGGCTGGCTACAGAGGCAGCACATCGCATCCTTGTACCCCGCAACAAGGAAAACATCTCAGAGCAAGAAAAGCATTTGTGGGAAGAGTTTCACCATCTTCAAGAAGCCATTGGTGGCTTTGGAGAGGCAGATGATGAAACAGACAGCGATGATGGTGAGGATGACTATAGTGAAGATGATGGTGATGATCATCCCTCATTTAAACTTTCCGAGCCATTGTCCTCAAGGTTGAGCGTTTTAAGGTGCAGTGAACTACAGATGAAGGGTCTAGAGTTGGCCAGACTGTCGTCAATATGTGATGGGCCTCCATTGACTCGGGAAGATATTGGAAGTGCAGAATTTATGAGAACTGACCAGACGGTATTGCCTCATTCTAACCCAGTGTCGCATGTGACTAAAACACAGACAGCTGCTCTTGCCATAGTTGGACAGCAGCATGATACAAAGATATCTGGGGTGTCAAATACTGGGCTTCTGGGCAGGGAAGATCCCAGAAGTGCTGCATCGTCCAGTTTGAGAACAAGTTCCAGGAAGCGAAAGTCTAAGCAGTTGTTTTCAATTGAAAATTACTATATTCCTCACAAATCGGTTGTTGACGAAGACTCTGGTTTACAAGAAACAAGTTTGGATGTTTAAGCCTTGATTGTGGAATTTCTGTTGTTTTGTTTCTCCAGCCAGAATTGGGAGTTATCGTTGGATACTTGCTATACCGTGGATTATAATATTTCAGTGTCACTGCATTTGCCATGTGGATTAGTGTGGGTCGACGGTCTTTAGTAGCTAATAGTGTTGGTTGTGTTGTGCGTTTGTGTGAAGGATTAGAAGTTTTTCAACACATGTTTATTGGCATTATGTCTGCATTTTATCAGCTGTACATTAAATAGATTTGCATTGGTAGTTAATTTTCATGCACTTATGAAGATGTTACTGAAAATCTTCCATGTATCTTGGAAACACAGATTTCACCTGCCATACTTCAGACCAACCGTCTTGCATCTTAAGGATTGGAATTCTAATGAAAAGCAAAAAAATATGCAGATTTTGTGACCACCCAACATTTATAACATTTTTTGAAAGTTATATGAAGCAGCTGTCCCTGAACTTCTACCATCCCGCAAATGGATTGATGACACTTTGTTCAAATGTGTATATTTTTGTATGTTTGTGTGCACACTTGTTGTTCGCAGAGGTAGCACATGGGCAGGTGTGCTTTTGTTGTTGTGTTTGGAAGTTTAGTTATAAAATGGTGCACAGTTAAACAATCTTCTAATTCTTAGTCTGCAGCATGTTTGGCGGGAATATGTGGAAACTAAACTTGATATGATGGACAAGTCAGGCCCATACAATATGAGAGCCCATTTTCAAAACTGGATATTATCTGTGATAAAAAAACTTTTTTGTAATGATAGTGCATTTTTTTTCATGTTGCGCTTAATTTTTATCCCCATGTTATTATATACATACTATATATATATATATATTACACCCTTCCATATTATTTCAGAGTTGATTACACACATAAAGCTTATTGTTTTGTTGCATTTGTGTTGTTGTTTGGACCTCATGTTTTCATGCACGATTTTCTTAACAGGACGTGGTATGATTCTGCATAGTATTTGTTAGCAGGGCACCCTTTCCATGGCAGTAGAGCTTGCTGGGTGTAAACGTGTATACAAGTGTGGCAGTTTCTGAGTAATGTTCTCTTGGAATATCCATTTCAAAGTCTGCAACTAGCATTTAAACAAGAGCTTGCGGTCCTCTTGTATTTTAGAGCTTTCTGATAACATTCTGCAAGTAGGCTAGCTATTTTAGTTCTGAGAAAAATGAATTCATCAGAGCTTTATCAGACGGAGATTTCATCAGAGCTTTATCAGTTATGTATATAGTTAATCTACATGCAGTCTTAAAGCCACCAGCAAAATACAGCAAGCACTCTTGTAGTGGTCAAGAAAGTATCATAGCAGAAGTGTATGGAAAAAAGGGGACTTCCCTTTTACTACTTATGGTTACAGTTGAATAGAGCTGCTCACAAGCTCGGTTATCATCGGTGGGGGTTGGGACGCACACATCATGTTTATTGGTATATGTGTTTAATTAAAAAAGTTAAGGCAGTCCCTGAATGATACTGCTGTTGGGGTATGAACTGTCAGGCCATCACATATTCTAGGCCAGAGCATGATGGGAAATGACCATTCCTACAGCCATACTGGTTGGTATCGAGAATCCTACCACTGCTGGCGATTGAACCAAAACCATTGTCGTGATAAGCATGCACACTGTTCTGTCATAGCTCCTGTGTATAGTAAACAAGTACAAGAAGAGTTAAGGACTTGTTCCGTGCCTTGAGATATATCAGGGTATATCGAGACTATATTATAAGTTACATGGTCAATATGACACCAGCCGCCTTCACTTGAACATTTCCTGGTATCCATTTTGGGTCAGGGCAATCTGGGATCCCAGGCCAATCTAAAAAAAAAAGATCCTTGCCTTGATGGGGAATTGAATTCTTGGCCTTGGGACTGACCATTGTGTCTCCGCAGCTCTTACTGTCCATTAGTATATGCATGGTTAAACATCTTGTGGTACCTTCCTGAGTATGAGAATACAATATAACAGACTTTCTTTAAGAATGGCAGTGATTGTTGGAGAAAAGTCCCTTTTCTTTACTTAATTCTGTTTAGAAAAGACAAAACTGAAAAATAAACTACCTTTTCCAAATTAATTAAACATGTATTACCTCCTAGTATACTTTGTGCCATCAGAAGTGGCTGAGAAATTACTCTAAATATACCAAAGTCCAGTTAGAAAAGCTCCAATAGTTGAGACTACAAGTCTAGATTCAATTAAAATATGTAACTCATATTCCATTCCAGTATTTCACAGGTCACTTTTGGTAATTTGTGTGTTTACACGTGGGGTAATTTTCCGCTTGTATCGATCTGAAGTAGTGAGCTTCAAACTACTCCCATTAAGGTGGTAAACAAGTTATTTTTTTAAAATCCATGAACATTAAGAGTTAATATTGTTATACAGTTAAATAATCCAGCTTTCTAACAGCTCTGCACTATAAATTTGTAATATTCATGCATCTGAGGAGATTAGGATTGAGAATTACACAGGTGTTTCTCTGACATTGAAAATGTCATATTCTGAAATTATTAAATGGGAGAATTGTACAAGGAATTTATGGATGTTAAAATTTCTAAGGTTATCACTTTTAATAATTCTGCAAGGAATTGTGGATACCCTGAATATTCAGCTACCTAGGGACATGTTACATTTGAGCATTTTACAAGGAATCTATGGACATTTCAATATCTGACGTGATTTCATTGTAGAATTATACAAAAAAATGTATGGATGCCCTGTAACATTTAAATATCTACATTACTGCCAATGACATATAGAAGATGGTATTATTTTACTGTCTTAAAAAATACAAAAATGCAGTCATGCATGCCGTCAATGTGAACACCAAGAAAATGGAAACTGGGACACTGGCTAGTAATACAGCCTATTGGAGCATTGCTGATGGAAACTGGGACACTGGCTAGTAATACAGCCTATTGGAGCATTGCTGGTGTCTGGTGGAGGATATTTGCTGGCTGTACAACAAAGACTGGTTACCCCAGCTGTAGCCACACAGTGCGTTTCATTTCTGATAGATTCCTAGGCAATTTATGACTACAAATATCCAGAATTTAAGAAGCTCGAAAAATTATGTCAACTAACCGCATTGGTTTAGATTTTAACATATCAACTATACACATTAAGTGGAATGTAATATGCCAACTATGCACATTATCTGGCCTGTAATATATCAACTATTCACATTATGTGGCATGTAATATGCAAACTATTCACATTAGGTGGCCTGTCATATGTCAACTATTCACATTAAGCGGCCTGTCATATGTCAACTATCCACATTCGGTGGCCTGTAATATGTCAGCCATTTACATTAGGCGGACTGTAATATGTCAGCTATTCACATTAGGTTGCCTGTAATATGTCAACTATTCAAATTATGTAGCCTGTAATATGTCAACTATTCACATTAGGTGCCCTGTAATATGTCAACTATTCACATTAGGTGGCCTGTAATATGTCAGCTATTCACATTAGGCAGCCTATAAAATGTCAACTATTCACTTTAGGTGGCCTGTAATATGTCAACTATTCACATTAGGTGGCCTGTAATATGTCAGCTATTCACATTAGGCAGCCTATAAAATGTCAACTATTCACTTTAGGTGGCCTGTAATATGTCAGCTATTCACATTAGGTGGCCTATAAAATGTCAGCTATTCACATTAGGTGGCCTATAAAATGTCAACTATTCACATTAGGTGCCCTGTAATATGTCAACTATTCACATTAGGTGGCCTGTAATATGCCAAATATTCACATTAGGTGACCTGTAATATGTCAGCTATTCACATTAGGTGGCCTATAAAATGTCAACTATTCACATTAGGTGGCCTGTAATATGCCAACTATTCACATTAGGTGACCTGTAATATGTCAGCTATTCACATTAGGCAGCCTATAAAATGTCAACTATTCACTTTAGGTGGCCTGTAATATGTCAGCTATTCACATTAGGTGGCCTATAAAATGTCAACTATTCACTTTAGGTGGCCTGTAATATGTCAGCTATTCACATTAGGTGGCCTATAAAATGTCAACTATTCACATTAGGTGGTCTGCAGTATGTCTACTTTACACATTTGATAGCCTATAATATATCACCTGTATATGGTAGGTGCCAGTCTCTGTGGCTAAAGGCTTGCGGATGCGATTCGTGAGCCACTTACCTACGTTCGAAACACAGCTGCGACCGATTTGGCAGCAGACCGAGTAAAACTTGCCAAGACATCAACAAAAGCAGTAAAACGCTGGTGTTGACAGCGATGTCCTGTAAATGGGATATGCAAACAAAAATATGGTAGGTACCAGAAAGGCCTTCTTTTGAAACTCACATGGCAAAAGAAACAAGAAGACCTAATAACACATGGAGAAAAGAAACAAGAAGACCTAACAATACATGGAGAAAAGAAACAAGAAGACCTAACAACGCATGGAGAAAAGAAACAAGAAGACCTAACAATGCATGGAGAAAAGAAACAAGAAGACCTAACAACACATGGAGAAAAGAAACAAGAAGACCTAACAACATGTGGAGAAAAGAAACAAGAAGACCTAACAACATGTGGAGAAAGAAGAGACACAAATAAATAATATGAGGATGACATTGATGGAGCTGCTTGGGATAACTAAGGATAGGAGGGCTTTGAACAACTTGTTTGAGGGTGTGATTCCCAATGGGGGATACAGAGTGACAGAAGAATACATTAGGTGGCCTGTAAGATTACATTAGATAGATAGCTTGTAAGATGCCAGCTATACATTAGGTGGCTTGTAAAAATGTCAGCTGTACATTAAGTGGCCCCTAATATGTCAACTGTGCACATTAGGTTGCCAAGATGATGTCAACTATACACATTAGGTAGGTATATTGTAAAACGTTAACTGTACACATTAGGTGGCTTTTAAGATGTCAGCTGTACATTAGGTTGTCTGCAGTATGTTATATATACACATTAGGTAAGTCTGTAGTATGTAAACTATACACATTAAGTGGCTTGTTAGATGTAAACCATGTAGATTGCTAGTAAAATGTCAAGTATACAGATTATATAGGTAGCCTGTAAGTTGCATGTCACCTACACACATTAAGCATCTTGTAAGATATCATCTATATCTGTTAGGTAGCCTGTAGCATGTCAGCTATATTTATTAGGTGAAGAGAGGTGGTGGCAATGTGGTTAGCACACTTGCCTATGAAGACAGGTCCAGGTTCAATCCCCAGCAGAGACAGTTTTATTTTTTCTGACCAGCAGACTCTGAGGTTGACCCAGCCTCATACACATACAATTTTATGAATTGTCTGGGATGGAAAGGTAGTGAGGACTGGTCACCCCACCTCATATGTTATGACCTAGAAAGTGTGACAACCTGACACCCCACACCCCAATGGCAGTATCTGTTATGAGAGATCTTTACTTCTTTAATGCGTTAAGTGGCTGTGTCAGATTAGGTGGTTTGTGAGGTGTTAACTACACAGATTAGGTGGTTTGTGAGGTGTTAACTACACAGATTAGGTGGTTTGTGAGGTGTTAACTACACAGATTAGGTGGTTTGTAAGATGTTAATTACACAGATTAGGTGGTTTGTGAGGTGTTAACACCTCACAACTACACAGATTAGGTTGTTTGTGAGTTGTTAACACCTCACAACTACACAGATTAGGTTGTTTGTGAGGTGTTAACTACACAGATTAGGTGGTTTATGAGGTGTTAACTACACATATTAGGTGGTTTGTAAGATGTTAATTACACAGATTAGGTGGTTTGTAATATGTTAACTACACAGATTAGATGGTTTGTGAGGTGTTAACTACACAGATTAGGTGGTTTGTGAGGTGTTAACTACACAGATTAGGTGGTTTGTGAGGTGTTAACTACACAGATTAGGTGGTTTGTGAGGTGTTAACTACACATATTAGTTGGTTTGTGAGGTGTTAACTACACAGATTAGGTGGTTTGTGAGGTGTTAACTACACAGATTAGATGGTTTGTGAGGTGTTAACTACACAGATTAGGTGGTTTGTGAGGTGTTAACTACACAGATTAGGTGGTTTGTAAGATGTTAACTGCACAGATTAGGTGGTTTGTAAGATGTTAACTACACAGATTAGGTGGTTTGTAATATGTTAACTACACAGATTAGATGGTTTGTAAGATGTTAACTACACAGATTAGGTGGTTTGTAAGATGTTAACTACACAGATTAGGTGGTTTGTAATATGTTAACTACACAGATTAGATGGTTTGTAAGATGTTAACTATACACATTAGGTGGTTTGTAACTTTGTAAGATGTTAACTATACACATTAGGTGGCATATAAGATGTTCATTATACACAATAGCTGGCTTGTAAGATGTCAGCTGTACATATTAAAAATAATTTAGTTGCATGTTCTTCACAAGACGTAGCAGCCAACCCCAGCATTATTTGGCTGTTCGTGATTCCTGGGCAAGTTTTATATTCAGTAGTTTGCCATTGCTTTCTGAATAACCGGCACCTATACCTTTTTCTAGAAAACCAGCACCGCTGAATTTTGAATCCGGATATATGGGATTACGAATCACGTCTGTAACCCCTTCACCACGGAGACCGGTTGTACACTTTAGGTGGCTTGTAAAATGTGAACTACACACATTGGGTGGTTTGTAAGATGTTAACTATACACATTAGGTGGTTTGTAAGATGTTAACTATACACATTAGGTGGTTTGTAAGATGTTAACTATACACATTAGGTGGTTTGTAAGATGTCAACTATACACATTAGGTGGTTTGTAGGATGTCAGCTGTACACATTGGGTAGTTTGTAAGAAAACTGTATACATTAGGTGGCATGTAAAGATGTCAGCTATAATATTAGTGGCTTGTAAAATATCAACTATACACATTAAGTGGCTTGTAGGATATCAACTATACACATTAAGTGGCTTGTAGGATGTCTGTTATACACATTAGGAGGCCTGTATGATGTCACCTGTACACATTAGGTTACTTATAAAATGTTCATTGTACAAGTTAGATTGCCTGTAGATGTCAAGTATACATGTTAAGAGCCCTGTGATATGTCCATTGTAAGATGTCAACTATACACATTAGCTCATCTGTAAGATATCAGCTATACACATTAGCTCATCTGTAAGATGTCAACTATATACAATAGCACATCTGTGAGATGTTAACAATACACATTAGGTTATTTGCAAGATGTCAGCTATACACAAGTTGTCTATTAGATGTCAACTATACACATCAGGTCATCTGTAAGATGCCAACCATACACATTTGGTCTTTTATAAGATGTCAACTATACAAATTAGGTGACCTATAAGATGTCAACTATGCACATTAGGTCATTTGTAGGACGTGAACTATACACATTAGGTCATTTGTAAGATGTCAACTATACACATTAGGTCATTTGTAGGACGTGAACTATACACATTAGGTCATTTGTAAGATGTCAGCTACACACATTAGGTCACCTGTAAGATGCCAACTGTACACATTAGGTCACCTGTTAGATACCATCTGTAAACATTAGGTCATTTATAAGATGCCAACTATACACATTAGGCCACCTGTAAGATGCCACCTATACTCGTTAGGTTACCTCTGGCCTAGGGGTTAACGTATTTCTCCGTAATCCCATATATTCTCGTGAGTAATGTAACCTGTGCGAGAATCGGTAGCGATTCTCGCCATGTTGGTAACTTACGGAGTAAGTGAGCCAGTCGCTCAGAAAGCAATGGCAAACTACTGAGCGTAATCTTGCCTAGTACATCAACAGCAGCTGAAAAATGCTGATGTTGACTGCAACATCCTGTAAGGGATATGCCAACTACACTCACTGGTCTGGCTTGTAATAAATGCACATGTGTATTTGTAGATGAGTGATGTAGATATCTAGCAGTGATGTTTGCTGCAGCTACCTGCCAGGTATCACACAAGTAAGCACTGGTAGCTGTCAGCCACATCCGATTGTTTAGTTCATGATGTATTCTTATTCTTCCTGTGGGATGATTATTATTATTATTGGTTTCAGGCATAGACTTGTCTATGTTGTGACTTCCTCTGTCTTGTTCACGCCACATAGAGGTCAGTTTGAGACAGTAAACCTCATTTTCATCAAGCCGTGTTTGTTGAAACTGTTGATTTATATGGGTGGGGGGGGGGGGGCGCCATGCTGACTGCAGTCTGAGAGTGTATTGTGTGATATACATGGTTTTAAATTGGCCAGAATTCAAAGTTGGCAGCTGAGGTGGAGGTATTTTGTGGTCTGATGTAAAATTGCTCTCTCTCTCTCTCTCTCTCTCTCTCTCTCTCTCTCTCTCTCTCTCTCTCTCGCTCTCGCTCTCTCTTTAACACGTCTCTGTCTCTTTTTCTCTGTTCATATCTCACTTTTCTGTCTCGCTGTCTGTCTGTTTCTATCTGTCTCTATATGTGTCTGTGTCTATCTCTTTCTTTGTTGCCCTCTCTTCCTCTCTCTCTGTCTCTCTCTCTCTCTCTCTCTCTCACACACACAGACACACACACATGCACACACTGTGTATGTCTTTCTGTCTGTCACACACATGGATACGCACACACTCAGTAAGTTATTAACGACTGTGCAGTGTTTGATAATATTGCCGGTCCAAGTTTTGTATTCATCCTCTGTAAAGTTCATGCAACATAATAAGTAAATACAAAACGTGGACCAGGCGATATTTTCAAACACTGCACAGTCATTAAAAAATACATCCTGTACGCTTCGTAGTTTTAAGTTCAGTGACATAAACACCCACAGAGGTAAAGAAACATCAAAGAGCGTACCTGCAGTTGTAGAGAACAGAGGCAGGGGAAGACTAAGCACATTTCTGAAACAGACATGCACGGATTTGTATGTGCAGACATACAAGTACGAGGAAATAAAGATAGCCACGGGATGCAGAGGTGTTTGCAAGGCACCAGGGCTGGGTTCTATACTGGCCAAGACCTATTGACGCGTCCTCGTCGAGCGTCACTGTGCAACAGGTCCCTTCGGGGTCCTGGCTGAAGTCAGTAGGACCATTGATTCCTCTGAAGTCGGAGAGTGTCTGCCTGTACGTCGAGGAACCACCAGTCTGCACACCAATACGTCAGACATGGGACAACAGATACTCACGCAAACCTCAGGTCCTGTATGACATCACACTGATGTTGGACAACAGGATGTCTTCATCCGACATACAGGACTTCGCGTTTGAGCTCAAGCCAACGAACACAAGCAAGCAAGCAAGATAACGCTAGACAACAGTGAAGTGTTATCACCAAGAAGCTTCATGGCCAGCTGAAGGGATGAAATGTTTGATGGTAACGTAAACAAGGTAACTACTGCAAATTCAAATCATTGCAGAGTACAATAAAAAAGAGTTGCACTTGCTTCTTCAGCTTTCGGCCATTATCTTCCATTGGGGGGCATAGCTCTTAACCAATTCACTCCAAGCCATTCTGTCCTTAGCTGTCACATGTAGCTCTGTCCATGTCTTTACCATGTATTATTCATGTCTTCCGCTGCTTCTCTTCTCCGTGTGTTGTTAGGTCTTTGTTTTTTGTTGTTGCCCTGTAGATTCAAGTCAAAGGGGCTTTCTAGTAATATGTAATATTATCAGGTTTTCTCCCAATCTTTCTAATTCTCCATTTCTTTCTTTCTTTCTTTCTTTCTTTCTTTCTTTCTTTCTTTCTTTCTTTCTTTCTTTCTTTCCCCATCTCTCTTTCGCTCTCTCCCTTTCGCTCTCTCCCTTTCTATGTCTCTCTCTGCTCCTTCCTCTTATGTCCACCTTTCTACCCACCTCTTTCCCTCATCCCTTTCCTCTGCCTCCTCTCCCTCCCTCACAAAAAAGAAATACTAGTTGTTACTAGTGTAACAACACCGTCTCTATCCCGTTCCAAACACCACAGTTAACAAGCCTATTGTTTCTGTTTTGTGTGAGCCTACAGAAGGTGGGCATTTTCTCGTGACGTAGCTGACATTGATTTCAGTGTAGTTGAAAAGGTCAGAGGTCTTGGTGTACACATGTTTTCATAACCGTTGAGTATGGGTGAAAAAAGATGGTTACACACAAGGCTTATCAGCACAGTCGTCAGGGTTTAGATGACACCGCGCGCGAGCGCGTGTTTTCCCAGCCGCGTAAACTCATGATTTGTATTGAACTACTTAAGCTGGTAACAGACCTCTAATGCTAGTTGCTCGTCCTTCACAGGAAGTTGCGATCAGTCCCAGCCGGTATTGCCTGTTATGTGATTCACTAAGCGATGTTAGTTCGTCTTCTTCTTCTGCGTTCATCCGTTTTTTTTTTTCCGGATGTGACTGTGTTGTGCCTGTTTACAGCAGAGCTGCGTTCTTGCTCCGTTAGGCCGACACATCCGACTTTTGCGGGCATTTGTTGACCGGGTTAACCTTCCCGGCGATGTTAGTTCAATAGTTGCTTTTGATTTCTGAATCAACGTTATACCATCGAAATCAACGCCTTATACCATCGAAATCAACGCAAAGCAGTCAACTTTCTAATTAACTCAAAGCCGCCCGCTTCCTAGTCGCCCGCGGGAAATTATGAAATGTCGCGTTTCTCTAACCCCAAAGTCACAGACATCAACAAAAGCAGGCCCAAAAGAAAGTGGCGAGGAAAGGAGGCGGCTACCTCATCTCATAATGCCATATCCTAGTGTATATACAGCGATTAAAGCCGGTCTCTCTGGTCTAAGGGTTACACGACTTTCTCCGTAATCCCGTATACTCTCGTAACGTGACGTGACGTGCGCGAGAATTGGTAGCGGTTCTCTCCGCGTCGATAAGTTACGGGGTATGTGAGCCGGTCGCCCAGAAAGCAAGGACAAACTACTGAGAGTAATCTTGCCAAGAAATCAACAGTCAGCTGAAAGATGTTTATGTTGACAGCGATTTCCTGTAAAGATTATGCGAAAAAAATATATATAAAGGTTGGGCTTCATCATCTTTGCCGGCTTTCTGGCCTAGAGGTTAGCAACTTTTGTCCGTAATCTCGTATACTCTCGTAAGTAACGTGACGACGGTGAGAATCAGCAGTGGTTCGAATCGCGTCTGTAATTTACGGGGTATGTGAGCCGGCCGTTCAGAAAGCAATGGCAAACTCAAACTACTGAGCGTAATCTTGCCAAGAAATCAACAATCAGCTGAAAGATGCTGATGTTGACAGCGATGTCCTGTAAAGGATATGCAAACAAACATTTCATCATCTTTACATAAACTATCTGCGTGGTGTTGCTTGTACCTGTTCACCAGAATGATAACTAAAAGAGCAAGGGAAGAAACAAGGCGGGGAGGAGGGTGTAAGGTGGGGAACCTTGGCATTATGGTTGAAAGTCTCGCTCTATAGGAAACTAAACAAGCACAGAAAATATCATTGTGTGACCCACACATGCCCTCTTTACTTCTTGAGCATGGAGGCGTTTATGCGTGTCAACCCTACAAGCCGCAGCAGCCGGCCGGCCGGCTGTTGTGAACTTTTGCCAACGAGCTGTTTGCAGCTTCGTCAGTCTGTTGTTGGCAGTGGAGGATAGTCGCATGCCATTTCCAACCATTTAGCTGTTAATTCTCAACATGTGGTGCTAGCACATTGCAAGCTGCGTTATTGAAATACTGTTAGCCCGACAATATCCGCATGCTGTTGTGGCTGATATTTCACAGTCTGCAGCGTTTTTTGTCAACAATAATCTCCCTCTAGATCTGAGTGTCTATAGTTTTCTTCATTGCTTTGCCAGGCTGCCTGCCTGCCTACTTACCTTATTACGTACTACCGGTTTATCTATCTTATAATCGTTGTTTATGTCTCTGTCTGTTAATCAGTCTATCCTTGTCCTAATGCTCCCAGCGCTGCCCTTCCATCTGTCTGTTTGTATGTTAGTTAGTTAGTCTTTCCTCTTGAGCCTAAGGCGGCGCATGGGGCAGAAGTCATGGCTCTCCATGTCTGGCGGTTTGCTGCTACCTGTTGTAGATCTTGGATGTTCACGTGGCCGTTGAATGAGACCTTCTCTGATGATGGTTCTACGTTTCCTTTTCCCTACTGGTGACCATAAGAGGGCTTGGTTGGGGAGTCTTTCCTTGTCCACCCTGAGCACATGGCCGATGTAGTTCCAACGGCGTTTTCTTATAAAATTGGATACACTGTCTTGCTTAGTCTCTTATCTTATTTGTTTCTGAATTAGTTAATTGGTTCTGAAATCTGTCCTGTGGAGGTTTAGAATTCTTCTAAGACATTTGTTCTCAAAATTGTCTAATTTTAAAAAAAAATCTAAAGCTACCGTTGATTTCCAACTCTCACACCCATACGTTAGCACTGGAATCACACAAGAGTTGAAGATTTTAAGTTTCGTGTGTTTGCTGCGTGTCTTTGACTTCCAGATGTTTGACAGTTTATTGTCAACCACCAGATGGAAGGCACCAGATGCCAGTGCGATTCTAGATAATATTTCTGGCGTTGAGTCCCCTGTAGATGTCATTTTGCTTCCTAGGTATGTGAAGCTGTTGACTTATGTCTATTTCTTTGTAGGTATATGTTCATATTTATATGTCAATCTCTCTCTCTCTCTCCTTTCTCTCTCTCTCTCTCCTTCTCTCTCTCTCCTTCTCTCTCTCTCTCTCTCTCTCTCTCTCTCTCTCTCTCTCTCTCTTATATATATATATATATATATATATATATATATAGATTATATATATATATTATATAGATAGAGAGAGAGAGAGAGTCCAGCCGTGTTGTCAAGTTGCGTGTAACGGTTCTGCTGCACGAATCATCAACAAATAACAAATAAGATATCAATATTTACAACAGAAATTACCATCCTGTCAGACTCACTGGCTGCGGCAAAGTAGAGAGATATTCCACGTGTAGCAGACCAGACCAAAGGAAGGAATATTTGGAGCTAATCACACAACTGAAAGCAGACGGATCCAATGTGCCAATAGCACAGATTCCAGCTTAATGGGATTAACAGGAAGCGAAAAGGCAGACCAAGCAGCAAAATTAGGAGCCAGAAGCACACAAGAATTTGAAGTAGGTGTAGGTGAGATAGAAATACAACGTGAAGTAAAAGAAGACATGCTGAAATAATGGAGACAAAACTGGAGAGAAAGCAAGAAAAGCAGAATTACATCCCAGTTAATAAGTTGATTTGAGTTGAGTTAAGAACGGACATGACTGCACTCAGGACATTCCCATACGTGCTGCGTCCCCTCGTTCAACAGCCAGCGAAGAGTCATACTACTACTAATCGTTTCCACCGCTGTCTGATTAAAAGTTCTCCTGGTCTTCCCTCGCAGTTTTGAGATTCTTCCAGAACCCCTGCGGATTCCGCAATCTCATTCTTTCCACATATGGGTTCTCAATCTGTTCCTCCGCCTTCTCCACCTGGTCCCACAAGCGCACGACCACCTCCCCCTTGTCCATAGGCAAAATTCCACCAAGAGGTGCATTCCCTGCTAGCCTATCAGCCTGTTCATTCCCCCGTACACCCGCATGGCCAGGGCAAAATATCCATACAATTCTCACGATCTGTGACCTCTGAAGCGACGAGAGCCATTCCACACGAAACATTCCTTTCTCCGCCTTGCTAAGCATACTCTTTGAATCCGTAATGAATACAACGTGTGTTGCAGTAGTCTCCTTTAACCACGGAATGCCGCTGTTACTGCCTCCACCTCCATTCTCATGCTGGAGGTCGTAGTCTCATATGCCAGACTCTCCTTTTTCAAGACTCGTCCATTAGCCTTTGCAATAAATCCCCAGCCACTACGTCTGTTTCTCACCACTGACCCATCGGTGTAGATGACTATGTCACCTTGATGTGTGTTGCTCTGGATCAGCTGTTGCACTTCAAACTCAGTGCGGCCCGCTGCCCATTCTCTGCACTCACGACCCAGTGTTATTATTACATTGTGCCAGTCCGTCATGTCTTCCGGAACTTCACCCACTCTCTTTCACGATTGATGGTCTCTAGATCACACACCTGACTTATAGAAAGTTCTGCCTGTGCCATCCAGGACCTGCCTCGTCTTAGTCTATGACCCTTGACCATATCCATGGCTGCATGCAGCGGGTGATCCCTATCTGCAGCAACTCTCAGGTACCATTTAGCCTGAAGGACCCTATGCCTATCCGTCATTGTTGGTAGCGCCAGGATATGCCTCATGCATATAATTGGTGTGTCCTTTGTGCACCAAAGGATTAACCGCATGGCAGCATTCTGTATGCGCTCCAACCTTTCAAGCTGGCTCTTTGATACTGTCAGCAGCCCCAAACCATACTCAATGACAGAAATTATTAACTTCTGAAAGAGCCTCTGATCTATCCCGGTTGCTGCCATAGCCCTCAATGCATTAAGTCCCCTACCAGCCTTCACCACCAAAGCCTCCACTTGATCCTTAAAAGACAAACACCTGTCAAAGGTGATACCCAAGTACTTTAACTTATTCTCTCGACTAAGAGGACACCCATTCAACATAATACCTGGGACATCTGCCTTGACGATCCGGTTATCCCAGTTAATAAAAGATCCAAATGGAAAAACACAATATGGGGAAAAAATGCAAATACTAGCAGACAAACAAATGTGAAAACCGAGGCTGGGAAATGGGAAAAACTAATCCGCACAGAATGCTATGAACCAAATAGCATAAACCACTTCCTCATAAACTGCTGACAATATGATGAAGAAAGAGAAGACCGTAGGAGATATTTTCAGACCAAACAGTAAGAAGTGACAATATAAGAACTACTACGTGTATACATTGAAAAAGAAATACAAAGATTCGTCAAATAAGACATAAGCAGAATTCAAATAATAATTTCAAGATCAAGAACAGAGCACAGTCGCGCATACGATGCAACTATATCCAGATGAGATTGGAGACAGGGCCAATTTCCAAAGGTCATGGGTGATAGTCTGAACTGCAAAATAACAACAAGGTTGCTGTGGGACATTCAACGGACTACTTCTTTTCAAGAAAACCACTCCATAAACGTAGTTCTCACCAATGAAAGAAACAACAGACAACAGCAACTAACTAACCACCCGAATATAACCTTTCTAAAGGTTGAACAGGGTAAAGTCTTGTCTTGTCTTCCTCTCGTGCCTAAGGCGGCGCATAGGGCAGAAGTCGTGGCTCTCCATGTTTGTGCGAAGCAAAGCGATATTAAAAAAAAAAAAAAATCCCTATTAAGGATTAACACCAGAACAGCGTAGGAGACGGTAGAACCACCCTTACCGTTAAAGAAATGCCCCAGAAAACAGCAACCACTCCAATTATAACCCTTTTTTAAGTATTGAACAGAGCAGTTTGATTTTGTTTTCCTTTGAAAGCCAAAAGGTTTTCCTTGATATGTCGTATTCGGGGCAGTATTGGCGTACGTGATATGTTGTGTGGAGCGCTTATCCACGTGTGCACACGGCTGATTTCCCTATCTTAGATTGTGTATACATATGGTTGCATAATCGATTGTGTCCTGTTCTGAGGCGCAGAATAATGATTTGTTCTGGTATCTCTATAATATGGTAATTGTTTTGTGCTGGTGTTGAACCTCTCTCTCTCTCTCTCTCTCTCTCTCTCTCTCTCTCTCTCTCTCTCTCTCTCTCTCTCTCTCTCTCTCTCTCTCTCTCTCTCTCTCTCTCTCTCTCTCTCTCTCTCTCTCTCTCTCTCTCTCTCAACAGTCCACCGAAAGGATTCAGCAGTTTGCCTGTAGTGGCTTGGTCATAACTTCAGACATGACCACACAAAAAAGAGTCGTCGAAAGCAATATTGTGACAAGCAGTAAGGGGCCTACCGTTGACGAAACATCCTGCATCATAATCACGCGGTATCATCTCCGCAGTGTAGGTTGGCCGTAATGGATCTGTAGGAGTTCCGCCCTGAGCCTTTGTTGTACATTCTGGTGGACTGTATAAAGACTATATGTTGATGTTGCTTGTCCATTTATATCTGTGACGTCCTTTTGCTTTTAACTGACTCATGCCGAAGGATATTATATATTACCAAGCGTGACCTCCCATTTGGACAGAGGGACGATATATCGCCATTCCAGGGTCATCGTGTTGTTTTCTTTCTTAGTATCTACCGCAATTTCAATGCTCAGTTAATGGACATGAGATTATATTACATGTTGCAGGTCAGCATGGATAATTGGATAAGAACGCGTGATATTAAACATCCGTTGTGCTGATGCCGAGATAAGTGGTTCACTCCCTACACCGGACAGTTGGACTAAAATGTTGACCTATCGTCTTTGACTTGGGGACGTAAATTACAAGTACTTCTGAAGTCGGAGTGGGTTCGCCTAACGGCGAGGGACACTGTTAAAAGGAAAGCTAATCCACACGCAAAATTCAGTTCAGCAGACTATCGACTAATCAACTTGATAATGGCACAAGCTCATCTAGATGCTGTGTGGTTAGTTTCCAGTCTTACCGACGCACTGGATCCAGCCTTAACGACGCACTAGACTCAGCCGTATCAACGCACTAGACCCAGCCTTCCCGACGCACTAGAGCCAGCCTTACCGACGCACTAGACCCAGCCTTCCCGACGCACTAGACCCAGCCTTACCGACGCACTAGAGCCAGCCTTACCGACGCACTAGACCCAGCCTTCCCGACGCACTAGAGCCAGCCTTACCGACGCACTAGACCCAGCCTTCTCGACGCGCTGGACCGTCGTTAAATAAAACCTTAGTGATCACAGTATCAGTACGACTCTACGCTTGATTCAGCTTCGCTAAGTAGGTACTAGAGACATGTCTATTTACTCCAGGGGTCACCAAACTTTTTTTCACGCCGGCCGGATAACTGACAAAATGACGAGCGCGGGCCGGATACTCATTCTGTAAATACTTGCGCCGGACTCCGTGGCGAAGGTATTACGGACTCGGTTCGTAATCCCGTATACCTGAGTTAGAAACATAGCTGCACGCGATTTGGCAGCAAACCGCGTTGCGCTGGTTTTTTACGATATGGTATGGGTGCCGGTCGTTCAAAAAGCAATGGCAAACTATTGAACGTAACCTTGCCAAGACATCAATAGCAGCAAAACATGCTGGTGTTGACTGCAAACGTTCTGTATAGGATATGCAACTATCTTTAACAATACTTGCAAGCCAAACCAAAGCTCTGGGGAAAAAAGACGAAAACCAAAGTTAATCATGGGTGAGTGGCGTGCAACGCACAAAAAAAAAAGACAACCAACATATTTATTTACTATACAAAGTTATCAAAGAAAGCGACGTTAACAAAAAGATAGTTACATCAGACCTAGTGTGCACATATCCGAATCTCATAAACTAAGCAGCAAAAAAGGTTAGTGAGATTTGTGAAACTGATATTTGGCTTTCAAAATATCATCAATGTTTGGTTAGGAATATATATATATATGTATGTATATATATATATATATATATATATATATATATATATATATATATATATATATATATATATATATATATATATATATATATATATACATATATATATATATCTATCAGCAGAAGCAGACTACCTAGTGCTGATGTATAAAAATTGTATAAGCGTCGGTCGTTCAGAAGGCAATGGCAATCTACTGAGGGTAATGTAACCAAATAAATCACAGTCTAAAATACTGAGACTGACTGTGACGTCCTGTAAAGGACACGCAACTAGCTTAAAAAGTGTGTTCTCTAACCTCTACTACCTTCTTCTACTCGTATAAGCGCCAATAAGTGTGCGTGAATTGATTTATGAGTTTTCTTTTTCCTTTCAGTATTGTTTTCTTTCTCGCGAAGGGCTCAGCTTTATTTCTTGGCTGTTTTTGTGTGTAAGCTTAAAAACAGATACCGAAAGAGCAGGCATTGATAAAACAGATCATGTGACTGCTCTTTGCTACATATATAAAGGTAGAAGAGCAGGAAGGAGTCGAAGCAAGAAGATAGTTCCAAACAGGCAGACCAGCACACAGCGGGAACATGGGCCTGGGTTAGGGCGAGTCAATCTTCAGGCTGATCTTACCTTTGAATCTCGTGGTATGCTCTCTCTCTCTCTCTCTCTCTCTCTCTCTCTCTCTCTCTCTCTCTCTCTCTCTCTCTCTCTCTCTCTCTATATATATATATATATATATATATATATATATATATATATATGTAACACTCTGTATGGAGTGTAACGAGTTCACCTTGGGTAGTGAGAGTGAACCACACCCTAGGTGTCTCTGGCACTCCCGTGTATACTAGCCCCAGGGGTTGGAAAAGCAGATACACATTTTTACTCTGTGGTTGATCTCATATTAGTTAATTACGTCTACAAGCCCCTCCAGATTCTAGACCCCCACTAACTACCTACACCTGTGGAACAATGAACACTTAGGCATCGTCCGAGACCACACTCAATCATTATACAAAGAGCAAGTCAACTTACATAAAGTTTATTCTACCCTTGAGAATATAGAACTGAAATGAACATCCTGATAGAATAATCTATTTACACAAATAGAAGATAGAGTAGAGACAGAATCAGAGATGTAGGTGTCTTCATCGAGTTGAGAAGTAGATTGGATGCAGATGTCCCGTCCAGTCGGTCCGCCACTCACCCGGCTTCCTTCCAGTGAGATGACTAGAACCTTGGAGACCACTCCGTCTCCCGAGCGTGGATCCACAACAATAGAGTCACTGCTGGACCACACTTCACTGGACCAACTGCATCTGTATCACTCCACGGAGTCACTGTTAATACAGTTCTCGAACAATACCGGTTGGGAGACAATCCTCCTGGACTTGACTCCAAGTATTCGTTACTTCGATGAACTTAAATAGTCACTGACCAATCGAATGGTCTGTCACTCATAGCACAGTCCCACTGCAGAACGGATCTATCAATAACCAATTCAATGGTCCCTTCATCACATCACAGGAACATGGATGGAAAAATGTCAAGGACCAATTCCATGGTCTCTTACAGTCACACTGCTTGTAGAATCAGATATGGCTACTGAAATGTTACTGAGTCCTACTCGAACACAGTTTATAATCTTCATACTGAGACAGTACATTAATAGAATCAGACATCTATTTCACGGAAACAATTCAGGTTGGACTATAATCCATAGTCCCTTCCACCGGGTAACACTTGCCACAAGTCAATAGCTGGTGTAGTTCTTCTCAAGACCTGCCCCTAGAGCTGTCCAAAGAACCATTCAAGTGTCTGAAGATCAGTTACTTCTGCGTTTAGGCAGAACCCCCGTCATAATATACGGTCCGGTGTTTCCTTTCGTTGAGCATGATTACTCAAAATGCTGAAATGTTCCTGGCAGAAACAGAGTATCTTCTATTATCAAAACCATCACAAACCATCACTTCCCACACGTGCACCTTCAGGGCAGTTGTATTTCTTGATGCAAACTTCACGCATGGTGAATCACATTGGGTACCTGGTGTGGTTGAGTCTGGCGTGATAAATAAAGAACTGAACCCTTCGCTGTGTCACACGAAGTGGTTTCCTGCCAACAACAATTATGGTTGACTGGTTCCTCAACAGGCAAACTCCTGAAAAGGAAGAGCGACCGGTGAGAGTATACTGGCCCAAACATTATTCCACATGCATCCTACCAATAACTACTCAACCCTCAGTCATGCTACTTAGTTATGCATATAACCAAAGCATTATCTCTATATGGAGAGTAGTAAAGCATGGGTTCCCAAATGTCAGCTGGCCTCACAGAACAGCCCGTCAAACAGAGCAAGAAATCAGAATGACGAGTCTGATCGTAGGTCTCACCTATCCCTAATCATCTACCAGTCGTCGCTAACGTCAGTAGTGATACAAGGCTGTTATTGTTCTAATTTAATCGAACTAAACAAATAGGTAAAGAGTCCCTGGACTCGTTCCTAACATCATCAATGTTCATTAAGAAACACAATCTTGATCAATATACCATCCCTCGGGATATAGGAATAGGACATGATCACATCCACTATGTACACAAGCCTGTTTGCTGGTGGGACCACCTGCCCACGCCATAGCAAACTCTTCTTATCAGACTCTGCCTTAGAGTCAAGAAGCCTTCTTGAGAATACATGTTCCCCACATGTTCCAAGGGTAATGTTCCAGTTCCGCCCTCTCAAGTGGGTTAGCCTTGGTCGGACCGAACTTCATCGTTGGTCTGGTTTACCAACCTATACTTTCATAACTTGCTTTCACTTCCCCCATATCCTATATTTCCCCAGTCTCATACAGCCTCCTTGCATCCTTCCATACTTCCAGCACCTTAGTATTCACTCGCACTAGCGCCAGTATGAAAGAAACAGATAGCTTAGACAAGATTTCAGAACGCATATTTATATCGCGACGGCACGCAGTGTTATCCCGCGTCGAGCTATTCGGCGTTCGGAATTACCCCAGGAAGTATCCCATGCCATGACCTAATATATATACACAATGTCACATCATATATATATATATATATATATATATATATATATATATATATATATATATATATATATATATATATATATATATATATATATATATATATATATATATCACCAAAGCAAACTTACCTTACCACAGAAATCCGGTGTTCCACACAATGAATTCACTATTAAGTTATTACACAATAGTTACATCATTCCTGGTGGCACAGAACTAAGTTCTTCCTTTACTTAGTAACTAAGCACAAATGTTGTCTGAATCTCCACCTACCAACTTACCTGGTTTTCTAACCGTTCTTCTGGCTTCAGCAACTGACTGACATAATCTAAGTTTCCATCCGGCACAAGTAACTATGTTTTATTCTAACACAGCAATCTAATATATGCAACGATTGGCAATATATGGTACATATATTTGGAACCCAAATCGCCCATATCACATTACGGCGTTCCTAACCGCTGATTCGCGAGCACACAGTAAACAAACACACGATTCGCCGTCAACTGCGTTATCGATCGGTTTGCTAATTAGTATGCAAGGACATCCGCATAGGTAATGAGGTTAGAACAATGGCGTGTGGAACACACGTACAAAGTTAAATGATTTAAACAAATATCTACCTGAATGGTGAAAAACCAGATTTCCAGTCAGCTTCAGAACTGTTCAAGGGCTTCTCAGCTTCCTTTCCATAACAGTCAGCCGAATCATGGTTGAGGTGAGACGCAACACAAAAATGGCTCACATCAGGCCTGCGTCTGTTCTCTTCGAACAAAAGTAAGTGAATGACTGGTTTAGCCAATTCCCCGCTTCGTGCCAACTCAATGCGCACTAGAAGCGAGTGCCTCTTGAAAAAAGACACTTTCTCGGGAAACCGTCATTCCCCGCCTAGAGTTTCTAGATCTCTCTGCACGAGAATTTAGAGCGATACCCAACATCACGGTTCACGCGAATTTCGGTGCTTCGAGAAGATTCTAGATAGCAATTCCTCCATCGGCTTCCCTCAGTCTATTTTTAGCTGGGAAAGTCCCCGATGACGCGCCAAAATAGTGCGGGATCTTGACGACCCAAGACAGATAAACGCGTTTCGTCACAATATATATATATATATATATATATATATATATATATATATATATATATATATATATATATATATATGTGTGTGTGTGTGTGTGTGTGTGTGTGTGTGTGTGTGTGCGCATTTGCTCGCCTTGAGCTCAAGCATAATCCCGTGATACTACTTCTAGTATGATGTTTGCGTGTAGATTAGCTTTCTCTACTACCAGTGTCCCTTGTCACCAGGTGGACCCCCCCCCCCACACCCCCCACCCCGATTGCAGAGGTACTTGTAATTTACGTCCCCAAGTCACGGAAGAGAAGTCAACATTTCAGTCCACTGACTTGTGTAGGGGTTGAACCCGCCACCTCGGCATCAGCACACTGGAAGTTAAAGAGCGAGTGCTCTAACACTCACGATCATGGAAACGTTACTATAGATTTCTGTAAGGCAAGGTCCCTCGGTTGTTCGGTTGGTTTGTTGTTTGGTTGGTTATTTGGTTGGCTGATGGTTAGTTGGTTGTTTAGTTGGTTGAATTGTTGGTTGGTGTGATCGCCCCAGAATCTGACCCAGTTATGGCCAAAGATCTCCACTGGCCGCAAACTACTGTACGGACACAGTTATACAAAAACAGTGAGGATATTTGTACTTCCGCATCCTGTCTTAAGCTACAGGATTTGACATTAGATAGTGAAAGCAAACATTGAGTGACGAACTTTGAGACAGTGTCGATTGTGTAGAAGTTGGCAGGTATGTAGACTGCTTCTACGTAAATGTAATTTAACAAAAAAAAAAAAAAAACACGGAAGCACAGCAGAGCAGTTGGCATGCCCGGCCGACAAATCTAGAGAATCTGATTCTCGGCATGGGTAGTGCAAACACTATCATTTTATCATCGTCATGTGCCATGCCGATATGTCAGGATTCGCAATCTGACACGGGTACCAGAACATTTCTTTGAAAGTAAAGGCGACGGGTGCCATACAGACTACATCACCCATTGACTGTCGATTGGTCTATAAAAATAGTAATTAAAAACAGATAGATATGTGTAACTCCTGCGAGAAAGTGAGAGATAATAAACACAGACACGACGTACATACTTTACAACGAAATCTACTACGGCAAAAGTGAAGCACAAGGAAAAAATCCCCCCCCCCCCCCCCTCCAAGAAAAAAATATTAATTAAAAACAAGTATACTACGACACAGGGAACGACGTTTCCATCATACTTATCTTCATCAGGATCAACACACACAGATCTAAAGAAAAACATGAAATTAGAAAGTTTAAGTTCTTACGACTAACTTGTGGCTGGTCCACCAGACATGCCTGGATAGACGGGCTACTGCTGTGGCTGACCAGTACAGCCCTGTGGTAAATTGACCCCGCCGGTGGTCTACACCTGTCGGGGCCAACAGCGGACCTGGCTGATAACCCCTAACGCTGTATACACCTCAGTATCAATCAACAAACATGGATATACAACTAAAAGAAAAACACCCCCAGGATCCTGCGAGAGCGGGAGAGAAGGATCCATTGGCGACCACACGGAAACGACTTGGACCGTCCAACCAACCATGAGCTCAGAACAACTGACGTTGGTCTGGCCATGCGTTTGTGGTAGGAACTTCCCGTCCTTCAGGGGAATGAGAATTCACGCTGAAAAGAAGAGGTGCTGGAGTGTGTCACATGAGGTATGACAGCGCTGCCCTGAAAGGGTTGATAAGACGCAAGAGGATATCAGTCAGGGCGAACCTCACAGAGCTGATAAGACTCAGGTTAATGTCACACGTTACGATGTCACTTGTGACGGTGCCACCTGTGACGTACCCGCGCACCCTTTCGAAAGGGTGAAGGTCAAGTTCCCTAATGCCACCAGGAAGAAGTAGTGGGCGTCATTTGACGCAGTGTTGTCCCGTATTTTAGACGAAGAACTAAAACACATATCCCTTGAAGAGAACCTAGTAAAGTTCGGAGAGATTGTCTACCTCCACTGGCTGATTTTGGTAGCAGCGAGAGGAGGGAAGCAGCTCTGCCGCAGAAGAGCAGGCGGCAGAGACTGCTTGAGGAGGTGAGAAAAGAGAAGAATTCCGCTCGGAGACGATGGAAATCAGCGCCCGAGCATGAGAAGGAGGGCTTGCGCCAGGTGTGGCAACATCTGAAAGAAAGGCACAACGCCCTCTCCCGAGCGGAAAGGTTTTGTGGAGAACCTGGAGGGAACGTGAGAGGTTCTTCCGGGAACCATACGAGTTTGCATGAGGCTTGTTCGAGCAGCCGCGATCCGGCGTCCTCGACGTCAGCAAAGAGTAATTGGAGAACTACTTCGTGACGACATACTCCGATGCCCAACGGAACGTCCCATTTGCAGAGATTGAGGGGCTCACAAGCAACTGTAGAGTTCAATGCCATGCCTCCAATGTGGAGCGAGGTGGTTGCGGTAGTGTCACAAAATGAAACCGTGTGTTTATCCGGTTGATTATTACGGAGGATTTTCTGATTACGCGGACGATCAGCCAGCGACATCTATTTTTACTAACTGGAAAAACACAGCGGATGTCAAAATCTCAGGACAATATTTGTAGCTGCACGTGTAAATCTCTAACGGATTTTGAAACATTTGGTGGTGATGGAGACAGCGCCGTGACAGTTTGTCAACATTTGAATACAAATGGAAGCAGTGGGGTCAGCCCATATACAAAATTGGTGGTGAGTGAGGAGGAAGTGAGTGCGCTGAATCAAATATCACCGTGACAAGTCATGAAACATATCAGAGGGACAACGGAAGTACTTAGCACGGAAGTGACAGTACATATGTCAATTCTTGGTTTCCGGAGCACCGAGAAGATTGACGGGGTTATTTGCAACTGTTGTTGGGGGTATACAGAAACTTGCTGGCTTGTTTTGAGAATCTAAACTATTGATGACAACTTTGACTGGACTAAAGCCAGGAAAATAGTTCTTGACTGGGGTAGTTTGCCATATAAACTCGAGTTGGGACCAGCTAGGGAGGACTTGAAATTATGCTTTAGTCAGAGTGCCAGGGCACGGCAGCGCCTAGTGGAAATAATATCTACCGTGTGTTAATTAGGGACTTAATTTTACACGTGCCTATAATGGCAGATGTAGATATGATTGATAGGACTGCAGGAGTGCCATTTAAGGTATAACCTATTATAATATATTCGTTATAATTACTTTAGGCAGTAGCCTTGTTAACTATAGTGTGATGATTAGCACTGTTAGTGGAAACTAGCTAGAGTAGGGAAGTGATACTTGGCTCGGTTAGCTAGAATAGATTAGTGAAGTGTTGATAAGCTTTACTAGTTGAGAATTGAGGGATAATAGGGATCTTTCCGTAGGTGTCCCTGGTGGGCGGGGTTCCGCATTCTGTTTGTTGATATTTTTTCTTTGTCATAGCCTGATTCGACTCTAGGTGGGTAGCTAATCTGCTCTGTGACTAAGTCTAGTTAGCTAAAGATCATTAAGCAAGGTGATAGGCTTACACTCAGCCGAAAGGATCAGTGACTAGTACTATCACCAGATGTGTTGTTTCTATCCTAGGTTCCCTACCAGATCCAAGGAAACTCTACAAGTTTTGGGAAAGAATTAAAAACCCATTCTGAAGAACACCAGTTCAAGAATCAATAAAGTTGCATACAGAACGTAACTAAAGCTAGGAGGAAGTTGATTCACCAAAGATAGTGATGATTACTGATGCACCACACAGCATCAGACAGTAGTAACTAAATGAGAACAGTCTAATAGTTACCTAGAGTTATATAATCTCGTGTAATAGAACACATGACAGTATATGTGAGGCTGGATAGACACGAGTGAGGATCAATCCAGTACAGTAACAATTAACATTAGTAAGTAGCCCTTATGAACTGAGTGGTTCGATGTGCAACGAGGATGATCTGTCGACTAACTAACTAACTAACTAACTGCGTACACACTGCAAAAGACTTGTGCAGTTTGTTTAGGAACATTAGGAACGGACATTGTGTAGAGTGCAACCGGTCCCTGATTAACTCTGAATACCACCGGTGTCTATTTCGGATGTTCATGAAATTGGATTACCAGAGGTCTACAGAGGCAAAGCATTATCCGGCAAGATGGTTCCGGCAACGGGTGAGACGTACTTGTTCTGACGTAACGTGCTGTGGTCTATCTTTGCTGTGATCAGCTGACTGAGTTGATGTCTGAGAGACAGAGTCTACACACTTTATAGAACACGTCACACATTTTCTTCACATACACGTCTCATATACGTTACATTTTTATTTTAATAAATTACTCTTTATTAATTTCTAGAAGCAAGAGTTGTTGAGTATGTTGCGTTGGGGAAGTATGAGAAGGGGGCATAGTACGACAGTGTGAGAGTGATAGGAAAAGGTGTCCATAGGCTGATGGAGTGTGTTGGACGGAAGCTGGTGGATTCTCCAGAATATTGAGGGGAAAAAAAAATAATATTATAATGTGGGTGTCGGATCTCCTCACTCCAGGGACGACACTTTAAAGGAGGACACGACAGGTAGTGAAGAAGGCAAAAAAGCAAGTCAGCATCCGGGCCCAACGGTGTGCCTTATACAGTGTATAAAAGATGCCCGAACATACTTATGAAACTACACCGGATACTGAAATCCGCGTGGATGCAAAAGCATGTCAGCATGGAGTGGAAGACGGCCAACGGAATCTACATTCCTAAAAAGCAAAACTCTGCCGGCATTGCCAAATTCAGGCTGATCTCTCTTCTGAACGCTGAGGGGAAGATATTCTTCTCGATCATGGCCAGTCGGATCACGAAGTACTTGACGGGGAACAAGTACATCGAGACAACGGTTCTTCTTCTTCTGCGTTCATCCGGATTTTTTTTCCGGATGTGACTGCGTTGTGCCTGTTTACAGCAGAGCTGCGTTCTTGCGCCGTTAGGCCGACACATCCGACTTCTGCGGGCATTTGTTGACCGGGTTAACCTTCCCGGGGGTTTCTTAGGACGTTTAGATCTCACTGTTGTGGTTATCCCCCATCCTAGCTGGCCCATATAGAACAGCCAAGGACATCCTGGTCAACCCTCAAGGGAAGGCAGGGGCAGACCATGGGCATTCCCCGCCATCCAAGGAGGCTTCCATACTTGCAGAGCCATCACACAGCGCTCTGGTACTGGGCTCACCCAAGGAATCGTCACGTCCTGTACATGGCTGCTTAGCCTCACTTCCGTATATTGGGCCTTCCGTTCACCATAGGCTGTTCCTCTGGAAACCAGAAGAATGCAGTCTGCAGATGACTTCCACACAGTGAGCTTTTGATTCAGACTTTCCACCTAATGGATTTGCTATCCAAGCAATATTCCATTTCGTGCCACTAGGACACTTTTTCCACCTTTTATGAAGCCCACACAGTGTGCTTTCGATTCAGACTTTTCACGTAATGGATTTGCTATCCAAGCAATATTCCATTTCGTGTCACTAGGACACTTTTTCCACCATTTACGAAGCCCACCCAGTGAGCTTTTGATTCGGACTTTCCACGTAATGGATGTGTATGAAGTGTGGCAGTCTAAATACATCTTCATGCACCTTTAGATGTCAACCTGAATGTAGTTAAAGTAAGCTGTAGTAAACTTGAGCTTGTTGATATCTCCATAGAGCTTGTCCTCAAATAAAGCAGGCGTGGGCCCTTTCCTCTGTTCTGCATATATTGGGCACTCCTGCAGCAAATGTTTAGCTGTCATTTTACCAGTTCCACAATTACATTCATCGGTATCTCCTATCTTTAGTTTATTGAACAAGTGGTGTTTCAGCCTGTTATGTCCTGTGCGGAGTCTGAAGATTGCTACTTGTTCTCTTCTGTCGAGTTTGTAATATGCATCATCCTTCTGGTGGTCTGGATGCTCTGATTCCCATTTGGTTCTATAAGTGCTTTTTATAAACCTTTTTGCCTCATTATAGGTTATGTCTATGTCAGGCTGTGGTAATCGTCCACCCTCTTTTGCTAGTCTGTCAGCCTCTTCATTTCCAGGTATACTGCAATGTGATGGGATCCACTGTATTACAACTTTTTTGGATTTCTGGCATAGACCATGGAGTGCTGCTCTTAGGTCAGCTAGTTCTGTGCTGTTTTTGCTCTTCAGTATTGAGATAGCTGACTTTGCATCTGTGAAGATAGCTATTTGCTTCTCTTTATTTTCTTCCATCGAGAGAATTTCTGCGGCAGTTTTCAAAGCCTCTACCTCCGCTTTCTTCTTCTTCGTTCATCCGGAGTTTTTTTTTCGGATGTGATTGCGTTGTGCCTGTTTACAGCAGAGCTGCGTTCTTGCGCCGTTAGGCCGACACATCCGACTTCTGCGGGCATTTGTTGACCGGGTTAACCTTCCCGGGGGTTTCTTAGGACATTTGACTCTCACTGTTGTGGTGTTATCCCCCATCCCAGCTGGTCCATATAGAACAGCCAAAGATCCTGGTCAGCCCTCAAGGGAAGGCAGGGGCAGACCATGGGCATTCCCCGCCATCCAAGGAGGCTTCCATACTTGCAGAGCCGATACATAGCGCTCTGGTACTGGGCTCACCCAAGGAATCGTCACGTCCTGCACATGGCTGCTTAGCCTCACTTCCGTATATTGGGCCTTCCGTTCACCATAGGCTGTTCTTCCGGAAACCAGAAGTATGCAGTCTGCAGGTGACATCCACACAGTGAGCTTTCGATTCGGACTTTCCACGTAATGGATTTGCTATCAAAGCAATATTCCATTTCATACCACTAGGACACTTTTCCACCTTTTATGAAGCCCACACAATGGGCTTTTGATTCGGACTTTCCACGTAATGGATTTGCTATCAAGCAATATTCCATTTCGTGCCACTAGGACACTTTTCCACCTTTTATGAAGCCCACACAGCGAGCTTTCGATTTGGACTTTCCACATAATGGATTTGCTATCCAAGCAATATTTCATTTCATGCCTCTGGGTCTTCATGCACCTTTAAATGTCAACCTGTATGTAGTTAAAGTAAGCTGCGGTCAACTTGAGCTTGTTGATATCTCCATAGAGCTTGTCCTCAAATGAAGCAGGTGTGGGCCAAAATATCTTTCTCTGTTCTGCATACGTTGGGCAATCCTGCAGCAAATGTTTTGCTGTCATTTTTCCAGTTCTACAATTACATTCATCAGTATCTCCTATCTTTAGTTTATTGAACAAGTGGTATTTCAGCCTGTTTAGTCCTGTGCGGAGTCTGAAGATTGCTACTTGTTCTCTTCGGTCGAGTTTGTAATATGCATCATCCTTCTGATGGCCTGGATGCTCTGATTCCCATTTGGTTCTATAAGTGCTTTTTATCAACCTCTTTGCCTCATTATAGGTATGTCTATGTCAGGCTGTGGTAGTCGTCCGCCCTCTTTTGCCAGTCTGTCAGCCTCTTCGTTTCCAGGTATACTGCAATGTGATGGGATCCACTGTATTACAACTTTTTTGGATTTCTGGCATAGACCATGGAGTGCTGCTCTTAGGTCAGTTAGTTCTGTGCTGTTATTGCTCTTGAGTATTGAGACAGCTGACTTTGCATCTGTGAAGATAGCTATTTGCTTCTCTTTATTTTCCTCCATCAGGAGCATTTCTGCTGCAGTTTTCAGAGCCTCTACCTCCGCTTTGAAGTTACTTGAAAATTTTCCAGTTGCCATTGAATGTGTTTTTTTCACTCCATTTTTTAAATTTAGGAGAATTCCTCCTCCTCCATTCTCTATTGAATTTTTGGCTGATCCATCTGTATATGCATGGGTCCAATTCCTGCTTGGGTAATGTTCTTTTATGTAGTTTAGGGTTATTTCTCTTCTTTCGGTTTCATGCTGAGTGTTCTTTTTCTCAATACCAGGAATGTTTTCTATCATCTCAGGCAGTTGCTGCTGTCTCCAAGCTGGGAAGTTGTGTGCATTGTGTATGGGCTTGACTGTTGATATGTTAAGTATAGGATCTGCCCTAATCCTTCGTTTTGCAGTTTCTACAAAGTTGCTACGCTTCAGTCTTCCCTTTCCAAAACCATTAAATCTGTTGTACATAGGGTGGTCTGTCAATCTTCTAAATTTTTCTGCTTGTTGCTGGGCTCTGCTATCTCTTCTATCCTGCATTGGTTGTAAACAAGTGATCTTTTCTAGTTCATTAATAGGCGTTGTCTTCAGGCTTCCAGTTATGATTCGCATTCCTTGGTTTTGGACTCTACTTATTTTGTTAAAGTTTGACTTAGCTGCTGTTGCCCAAGCTGCAATGCCATATTCCAGTACTGGCCTCACCCGTCCAGTATATAACTTCTTGAGAACTTTCTCATCTGCTCCCCACGTTGTACCAGCAAGCTTTTTCATGATTGCCATTCTCTGCCTTGCTCTTGTTCGATTTTTCTCAACCTGTGTCTTCCATGTCAGGCGACGATCAAAGGTGACTCCTAGATAGTTTGGATTTTCTTCATGGCGCAATATTTTCCATTCTAATACCAGCTTAGGTTGCTGAGTTTTATTTGAGAGGGAGAACACTGTGCATGTTGTTTTTCTCCTCACTTATCTTCACTAGCCATGATTTTGACCAGTCCTCTAGCGCTAATAAGGCTTGCTGTATTCTGCTGTAGCTGTACTAATATATTCTTCAGATGTCCATATGGCTAGGTCATCTGCAAAGGAGGATGTGTGTACTCTGGCTGGAAAATTTTCTGTGATGTCATTTATATATGCTAGGAATAATGTTGGTGAAAGAACTCCTCCTTGGGGGACACCTTGCTCCAGCAGCATCATTTTGCTTGTTTGTCCTTGTACTTTTGTCCTGGCAGTTCTGTTCTCAAGGTAGTGGCTGATCCATTTATACATTTTTCCACAAACATGCATGTTTTGCAGTTTTACTTTCAGTCCTTCCTTCCATACTTTATCAAATGCTTTTTCTAAATCTATCCAGACTGCTAGTGTGTGCTTTTTCTCTTGGAAGGCATCCTCTATTTCCTGAGCTATATAGGTTATTTGATCTTCAGTGGATCTGTATTTTCTGAATCCTGCTTGGTGTGGTGTTAAGAGTTTGTTTTCTTCCAGATGCCATGTTAGCCTGCCATTGATAATGCGTTCCATTAATTTTCCTACACAGCTCAGTAGACTGATAGGTCGATAGCCATTTGGTTCTTCCAGGTCTTTTCCTTTCTTTGGGACTGGTATTAGTATAGCTTCCTTCCATGCCTGTGGGACTATTCCTCTCTTCCAACTGTTATTTAGGACTGCTAGTAGTTTCTTCTTTGCCTTGGTGCCAAGTCCTATTAGCATTTCATTTGTGATTCCATCCTTTCCTGGTGATTTCTTCTTTTTTAGGGTATTCATTGCCTGTTCCATTTCTTCCATTGTTAGATTTGCCATCATATATTCTGCTGCTGTCTCTGTATTTCTATGATGTATCTGTTTGTCTTTGATTGC
Organism: Cepaea nemoralis; assembly: GCA_014155875.1. Taxonomy (NCBI): domain Eukaryota; kingdom Metazoa; phylum Mollusca; class Gastropoda; order Stylommatophora; family Helicidae; genus Cepaea; species Cepaea nemoralis. The sequence goes on along the minus strand of JACEFZ010006257.1, from coordinate 1,218,056 downwards.
TTTCTTCTGTTCGATTGTAATATCAATGTGGTTTGCATTTGCATAGTGTTCCATTAGTGCATTTGCAGCCTTTTTGCCTGTAAGCAAGGCATTTCCTTGTTTAATTGTTATTTGTTTGTTTCTAGGTCCTTCATTGTTCATGGCTTTCACTAGTTTCCATAGTTTGTTTCCATCCATGTCAAAATTCAGGTTTTCTGTTTTTTTCCTCCAACAATCTCTTGTTGTTTGATTTACTGTTCTTTTATATTTTGCTGAGATGGCTTGGAGAGAGATGTTTGCTTCAATTGTTTGTTCTCTCTCTGCTGTCTTCCTGGCATCTTCAACTTTGTCCTCCAAACTTTGTAGTTCTTCAGTCCAGTATGGTTTGTAATTTTTCCTCGCTCCTCTTGGAATGGACTCAGTGGCTGCCTGTATTATCGCTCTGTTTAGACTTTCCACCATTTGCTTTATGTTGCCATATCGTGTATTTATGTTTCACAATATTTGTCTGTTAGTATGGCAAATCTGTCCCAATCTGCTCGTTTGTAATTCCAGCGGGGCAAGGGCTTTTGCTCCTGTGGAACATACTCCATATTCATTTCAAGCTTGATTGGTCTGTGGTCACTACCTGCTAATTGGTCCAGCACATGGCGATCGATTTTGTGGAGGATGTCTCCTGTGCAGAAAGCTAAGTCTGGAGTAGAAGTGGTAAGCCATCTTCTGGAGTAGAAGCTCGGTGTGTCATCCGCTTTGTTGAGTAGATGGAGATTTGAGTCTATTTCCCAGTCCTCCAATTCATCTCCTCTTTTGTCAGTATCTGGGTATCCCATCTTTCTGAACGGCTATTAAAGTCTCCGACAATAATGCAGTTTGTGTCAGTTATTTTCATGTTTGAGAGTGTAAGGTCCTTATCTGCTGGGCTATACAGATTGTAGATTCTTATTTTCACGTCCTTTATCATTATATCAACACCTATAATTTCCGTTTGGTTGTCAGAGATCACAGATACTTCGCTGCAAGGTATTGTATTTCGTGTAAGTATTAGAACTCCTCCTTTGTGTCCTTCGCGGTCGAAACGTGTGGCCTGATATCCTCTGACTGAGAATTTGTGATTGGCGTTGAGGTGTGTCTCTTGAATGCATGCCACATCTATTCTATCTTTATGAAGACGCTGTGTTAGGGAGTCTTTCTTCTTGTAAATTCCTTCGGCATTCCACTGTAGTATGTTGAGTGTCCGGGGTATTTGGTCAATAGCTCTTAACCTACTCCTCTGTGCCTTGACTCCACAGCACAGGGGAAGGTGACCACCAGTAGTCATGGCTGGACCCCCTCGAGGCAGGGGGCCCGGCACTATCACCGCCTGATGGGACTTCACGGGATTAGCACCATATCGATTAATTTTGATTTGTGACATCATGAATTAAGTTACGTTGCACTGCTTTGTCAAGCCTGTGGCTCAGTACATCCGATTTCGACAAGCATTTATTCGGGATGCTTTCCCTAGCCTTTGACTGTCCCCAGTCTACCTACAAGGCAGCAGGTTTCACGTTGCACTGCTTTGTCAAGCCTGTGGCTCAGTACATCCGATTTCGACAAGCATGTATTTGGGGTGCTTTCCCTAGCCTTTGACTGTCCCCAGTCTACCTACAAGGCAGCAGGTTTGTGTGTCTCTTCGTCTGGTCCCTCTCCCTTGACCTGTCCGACATGGGTGGCCCTACCAGTAGCTGTGCTACCGTCGGCATAGCTCTTGGGGTCATTGGGACGCACAAGCCCCTCTACCTCGTCACGGTGGACACACAGCAGAGGGGGAGACAACGGTTCAAAAAGGGGGCTACCCGGAGTCCCCGGTTGTCTCGAACACAGTACCATGATCTGGGATGCTATCCAGAGAGCGAAGACGAAGAAGGAGGAACTCCACGTGATATGGTTGGACCTAGAGAACGCCTATGGGTCAGTGCCACACCAGTTGCTGTGGCATGCACTCAAGGTTTATCACGTGCCAGAGAACATAACAGAAATGCTTGTGCGGTACTTCTCGGGCTTCTCTCTCCGGTTCTTGACCAAAACGTTCGCGACCAGATGGATCCACCTGGAAGTGGGTATTGCCATGGGATGTACGATTTCGCCGATATTATTTGTCATGGCCATGCAGGTCATACTGGATGCGGCATCCGGCTATGCACACGGTCCGAAGCTCAGCGAAGGGGTGAACACGCCACCGCTGAAGGCCTTCATGGACGATACGACAATCCTGACACCGAAGGAGAGCGATGCTCGCAGCGCTCTCCTCAGGCTGGACGACCTGATTCGCTGGTGCAGGATGAGCTTCAAGCCAAAGAAATCGAGAAGCCTGTCGATCATGAAGGGTAAGGCGGTGGAAAGGAGGTTCACGGTATCCGGACAGGCGATTCCCACGGTGATGGAGGAACCTGTGAAGAGTCTCGGTCGTGTGTACGACTCAACCCTGACGGACAAGAACGCGGTGGCGGAGATACAAACAATGCTGACGAACGGCCTGAATACCATCGATATGACCAGGCTGATAGGCAAGTTCAAAATCTGGGTGCTCCAGTTATGCTTATTCCGAAACTGCTGTGGCCGCTGCTGATATATGATATCGGCGTGACCACAGTGAGCGCCATAGAGGGCAAGACAAGGAGGTACATGAGAAAGTGGCTTGGAGTACCCACATGCCTCACGACTGTCGCATTGTATTGTAAGCAGAACAAGCTCGTCCTCCCGTTCCTGTCCCTCATGGAAGAGTTTAAGCCGGAAAAGCCAGACTCGCGATGATGCTGCGCGAGTCTCCAGACATAACGGTCAGCGCTTCGGTTCCCGCCTTGAAGACGGGAAGGAAGTGGAAAATCATCAGCGCAGTCGAACAATCCCAGGCTACACTCCAGCTGAAGGAGGTAATGGGCCACACCCAGCTTGGCAAGCAAGGGTTCGGATTCCAAGTGAATGATCCGATGTGGTCGAAGGCGAATGCCAAGGAACGCAGGGACCTGGTGGTCAAGGAGATCCGCAAGGGGAAGATGACGGAAGAGTCCGCAAGGCTGCCCAACAGGCGCAGCAAGCGCAGTGGATGTCATGGGAAGCGGTTGTGCAGAGATCCATTACGTGGAACGAAATCTGGCGCATGGCACCACTGCGTCTAAGTTTCGTCATCCGATCCCTCTACGATGTCCTGCCATCAGGTGCCAACTTGGCAACGTGGGGGTTAACCACCGACCCGTTCTGTCCCCTCTGCACGAAAGCCCAGATATTCCAGACAGCGGAGCACGTGCTGTCTGGTTGCAAGGTTGCCCTAACCCAGGGGCGTTTCACATGGCGGCATAACGAAGTCCTGACCGAGCTGGCCGCCATAGTGAACGTAGCAAGGATGAGAGCTAACAAAGAGGGGAACGGACCCGGGCCGATGGAAATTTCCTTCGTCCGAGCAGGGCGCAAAAATGGTAAAGCTGACGACTTGCCGCTTGCTACCGTCTTCGACGGTGCGAGGGACTGGCAACTGACCGTAGACCTAAAGGACCGTGGCAATTACCCTGAGGTGATCCGAAGGTTTGGCTTGCGGCCTGACATTGTGCTTAGCTCCTCGTCAGCCAAGCAGCTAACGCTGATTGAGCTGACCGTCCCGTACGAATCGAATGTGGAGGAGCAACACCTGTACAAGACAGAGAAGTACAATGACATGGTCGCGAGTCTTAGGCGGGAGGGTTACACCGTCAGGCTGTTCGCCGTCGAGGTAGGCGCGCGAGGTCTTGTCTCCTACTCCGTGTTCGATGTGCTGAAGCGAATGGGCATTAAAGGACGTGCAAGGGCCCGGGCCCAGAAACAACTGGCTGAGGCAGCCGAAAAGGCCTCGTGCTGGCTGTGGAACTGCCGCAACCTAGATTGGAATAAGTCTCGAAACTAGTATGGTCAGAAGCGGTATCTGCAATACCAACAATTTCTCAACGAAGACCTCGAACTTTACATACGTCTCGTGTCAGTCTCTTAGCCCCTCCTCCGGGCGAGAGTGGTGAGCCTGAGTGCAGTCAATCACACAAATGTCGGCCGAAGTCCAACCTCCATAATAATGCAGCGATAATCGACCGTAGGTCGCACCCAGTCCGAGCGCATTTAACAAAGTCTGCCAGTATAACCCACACCTCACATTTTCAAAAGATACGCGTATTACGTGGTCTAGTCAGCTGCAGACAGACCAAGAGGTGGGTCCGAATGGAAAGGAAGAATCCGACTTCCTAATAAGGTGCGGCGCCGTGAACGGGGCACGAGGAAGGCACACGGCAACGGAGATAAGTGGAGGCGACAGAGGCCCTGGCGGATGAAGTTAGGATCCCACGACCACACGTGTCAAGGGGCAGGCACAGACTGCACGGACTCTCCCCACCGAGGGAGGAAGGACTTGAGAGTGGACATGCTAACAGCGAAGGGACAAGCTTAACATCAGGGATAACGAATATGACCGAACTAACGTCTCCACGACAGGGGACAGACGCCCGGAGTCATGACCTGGACGGGACCGCCCAGAAGGTATTAAGAAGTTAAAGGGTCCGAAATGCTTGGGGAAGGGTGTGTGCTTCTGATGATCTGAATCCCCCTGCCGTGTTTGCTCCGCGTCGGAGTTCTTACGACTAAAACACAAATCCTTCGTTGTTAGGACGGCGTTCACTTGTGAAAGTTGCCAAATAAGAAAATGTGGAGCCGAAGGTGTGCAGATAGATAGATGTCGATGTATAAAGGACAATCAGCAGAGTTTTACACTGGTGTCTTTAATAGTATTGGTTCCCACTAGATGGATGCACCCCAAAGAGTTGATTAACTGGCGTTCAGTTCTAAACCTTATAAAGTTATTAGAGAAGCATGGCTTTAAAGCTGTGCCCCACACATCGTCGACTCTACTGTGATCAGCAGAACTGAAATGGTTAGAGACAGGTTTGACAGAGTTTTGAATAATATTCCCAAGGTGTTCCCTAAAGAGGTCAGGAATAGAAGAAAAAGCAGCGGCTGCAGCAGGATATAACAATATGAATTGGAAACAAATAGGTATCTTTAGCTCATGCGAGGAGAAACGTACTAAACGCAAACACGTTGCACATACCTTACAAGCAGATCCATCGCAATACAGGTGAAAATCCAAAATCAGAAGCAATCAATAAATATATAAAATGAATAATAAAATAAAATACACACAAATGCGTACAATACGACACACAGGACGGCCGACGTTTCGATTCTCAGAATCTTTGTCAAAGACAAGGACAACACAGATAGATAAAACAACAAAATACACAAAACCAAAAGCACAAAAAAAAAAAGCTTTATACTCACCTTTAATCCATATGCCCTGGCCATCAAACACATTTTTCTCTGGTACTGGTCAATTCTTAGATCAGACCCAACTACTCGCGTGTTGTTTTCTAGCACAAAAAGCACAATTCTGCTCTCGCATGGGAACCGAGTAGTTGTGCTTTTTGTATATACCTATTTGTTTCCAATTTCTAAAGAGGTCAGCTAGGCGCCTTACCAGGCTGTCCAATATATTTCATGTTACATGGTTTGCAAATAATAATATATATTAGATTGCAGGATATGCATATAAATGAGTCTTTCAAGGAAAAGGTACATAAGGATCATGTAGCCTGTGCTGAATAGTGTATGGGAATGTCAAGCACGTCTTCCGGTGACAGTTAGATGTATCCACAGATGGAGTAACTGTAAAAAAAAGGGGGGTGGATTTTTGTTTCGGCGAAAGGTTACCATAGGACCGCTAAGAAACAACACACGAGGAGTTGGGTCTGATCTGAGAATTGACCAGTACCAGAGAAAAATGTGCTTGATGGCCAGGGCATATGGATGAAAGGTGAGTATAAGTGTGGGTTCATTTTTTGGAGGTCGCATTTTCTTGATGATTGCCATTTGTCGCAATTATATGATTAACATCCCTAGACCAGTGGTTCTCAACCGTTTTTGCCCATGCACCTCTTCACCATATGTTCAGAATGTCATTCCTCCCCCTTTCGTATTTCCTCCCTATAAATTCCCCCTCCACCTGCTCCTACACAGTATACGTAAAAATGGAAGCTAAATTTAATAACACATACCATAGTAAGTCTAGCCGTCTATATATAACGTGATTTGCCTGGTCTACTTACGTTATACATCGAATTTCAGAAGAGCGAGAAGTATAGAACCGTAAAGTATGGAGGGAAAAACAATATCAAGTAATCGGTTCTAGTATTAATGCAATCTTGAAATAATCCTACCCCCCCCCCCTCCCAATCCTCACCCCCACTCCATGGAAACCCTAAAATTCCCCCCCCCCCCCCCCCTTTCCGGGTGGGAATTCTCCACGTGTTGAGAACCACTGCCCTAGATAGAATATGCTCTTGGTACGCCCATTTGCGGAAAAAGTCTAGAATTTCATGAGCCGTCTCCAGGAAATCATCATCCTGACAAATTCAAAGAAGACAAAATAGCTGGAAGTATGGGAACGAGTATTTACAACTTTTGGGGTGGAATGAACTGTATAAGAGGAATCCGCAAGCATCAGGAGGCTTATAGTCTACGGTACGGTAGTAGTAAATAAAGTTAAGTTGCATATCCGTTACATGACGTCGCAGCCAACCCCATCATGTTTGGAAAGTTTACGTTCAGTAGTTTGCCATTCCTTTCTGAACGATCAGCATTCATACAAATATATGAAAACCATACGCAAGGCGGTCTGCTGTCAACTTGCCCGCAGCTGTGTTTCGAACACGGTATGCGTTATTACGAATTGCGCCCGTAAACTCTTCGCTACAGAGCGGGCAGTAAATGAAGTGGAAGAATAACTCCACCGTATGCACTTGGCCAGATGCAGCGAAATATGCCAGGCAAGAAATCGTGCAATATTTAGTTTAAGGCGTCTGTGTTTAAATTCACATTGTTTTGAATACCCAGTGGGTCTCATAGCGCGGTAAAATGTCCTTTACTTATACACGTATACAATTGAGAGCCCACTGATTGGTGTACTGATGTTATATTATCTCTGGTGTGTCCCCGCGAAACCGGATATAGAGTGGACCTCAGCAGTGATATTGCCTTATATGGCGATACATTTGACAGTCAAAATGAGCAGCAACCTGAACATTTTAAGGGGAGCTAAATCGCAAAGGCAACTTATCACAAACATCAGAAACAAGCAGTGATATATTTTTTTAGCCACATTATGAGAAGACAAAAAAGGACCATGTTGTGACAATATGAGAGATTTGCGAAAAGAGAGTAAGAGGAAGACAGCGTGACAAATTTCGCGACAGTCTTGTGTCATGGCACGGAAGAGAGTCAACACGAACTGACTCATGCCGTCGGAGATCGCATTTTGTGGGCAGGCATGATCATCCACGCCAGCCGGCAAGGCACATGATGATGATGATGATGATGATGATGATGATGATTGTCACAGCCTCACATAAGGGCGGTACCAACATAAAAGTAAGAGATACTGGCGAAGGGATAGAACTCCAGCTAAAGGGAAAGAACCGAGTCACTCGAAGGCTCGAATAATCCAGAGCCTTCTCGAAGGACCGGTCAGTGTGTCCACAGCCCCGTGGACACTGATGGGGCCCGCCCATTGCGGGGTCCACGAGAAACTCAGGGAGAGTTGCCACCCGTGTCGGATTGCGACACGTGTGGAAGGACAGACACGGACTGGACATCGAGGAAGCAACAGGGCTTACCTTAAGGGGACTTGATAGTAGACCCAATTGTATTTAGGGGTCTTATACATATGTTTAGATAGCTGCTAGAATTGTTGTGATAACCATGTTCATTGTAAACTCCTGTGATACGCAACTTGCTGATTGCTGGCTTGTGAAAACTCGCTTCGCCAGCGTACTGTAATATACATGTAAATAAATGATGCTAGATTGTATCTGAACGGAGTTTGTTGTCTGTATGAGCCCGAGTTTCAATACAAACTCAAAACTGAACACTAACAGTTAAAATACAGTCACTTTATTAGAAACTGCAACATATCAGTCAATACACGAACAAGCCAACAGGAACACGTAGTCAGATGTGATAAAACAACAGCATAACTACATATTCAGCATTATACAACATACGGAAGTAAAAATGTATCGAAATACACACACAGGACAAGATTTGCAGGTGTACTTAAATAGCCAAGACATTTGTCTTGTTAGAACTCTCTTACACAGAGTTTTAATATCTTGGTATCATATGGATACTTGAGAAGGGCGCGGTTGTAAAAACAACTGGGAAACGTCATGGAACTTCGGTCAGATAAGCATGTTTAAGGACATAGAAGAGAGAAACCTCTTCAGCAATCATCTTAAAGTGATGTATGGGAGAATACATGAGTTGGTGATGCAGATATGTCAGTTGCCAAGTTACTATCCACCAAACTACAAACACCGACTTTATGTGATCCTTAGACAGAATTAGTACAGAACTAATTACCATATAAGAACCCATCAAAGCAGGGGGGGGGGGGGGAGGGGGACTCCTGTCACAGCCTCACATAAGGGCGGTACCAACATAAAAGTAAGAGATACTGGCGAAGGGATAGAACTCCAGCTAAAGGGAAAGAACCGAGTCACTCGAAGGCTCGAATAATCCAGAGCCTTCTCGAAGGACCGGTCAGTGTGTCCACAGCCCCGTGGACACTGATGGGGCCCGCCGATTGCGGGGTCCACGAGAAACTCAGGGAGAGTTGCCACCCGTGTCGGATTGCGACACGTGTAGAAGGACAGACACGGACTGGACATCGAGGAAGCAACAGGGCTTACCTTAAGGGGACTTGATAGTAGACCCAATTGTATTTAGGGGTCTTATACATATGTTTAGATAGCTGCTAGAGTTGTTGTGATAACCATGTTCATTGTAAACTCCTGTGATACGCAACTTGCTGATTGCTGGCTTGTGAAAACTCGCTTCGCCAGCGTACTGTAATATACATGTAAATAAATGATGCTAGATTGTATCTGAACGGAGTTTGTTGCCTGTATGAGCCCGAGTTTCAATCCCCTAGAGATCTAGGACGGTGACAATGATGATGATGATGATGATGATGATGATGATGATGATGATGATGATGATGATGATGATGATGATGACAGAGTCTCACTGTGGTTGTAAGCAAACTCTTCCATGAAAACTTGTTCCAGGAGGGAGAACGACTGAGCTGCACAATCTCACGTTCCCCTTCGATTCAATGTTACCATTATCCCTACCCCGTTCAACCCCAGAAGAGAAGTTATATTAGGGTATATCGCCTACCTCAGATTAATAATCATGTGGCCGAGTCAGCCACAAATAGGATATTAATTTGAGGGTGATTGATGTCCAAAGAGAATAATGGCTCTAAAGGTTTCCCGTAACTTTTCTGAATAAGTCCTGTGTGTGCGGATGTCCAAGAATGGCAATATGTCTGTAACACTCGTATTCTCCATCTTTTCCATATAATCCATCCGGTCGCCAGCATGGCGGTTAGGCATTGAACCGTTGGGGCCTGTGGCGTGTTTATGCTTGTGGCTACGGTTTGCAATCGCATTTTCCTCATGTTGGACTGGTAGTACATGGTTCCGTCGCTCTGCTGCTGAGTGAGTGCGTGGGCGACACCGTGAGCTGTGAAATTCGCGTGGAGTGCTTTTACATCTGTCCTGTACAGTGAACTGCTTGTTAGGAACATGGCTACCGGCAGTTGCTGAATTGACTGTTTTGGCCTTTAGGTTCACTAGTGCATTTTTTCAGCTGGGAGTCGGCGCTGAAGCTGCGGAGTTCGTGCTTTGTGCGACACTTTCGGAGGGTCGCCCTGGGGTAAGAGATGAGCCATGTGAGAAAGCCCGAGTTAATGAGGTCTTTCTGGTGACTGCCGAGTTCGGACATCGACGATGAACTGTGGTATTCGTGGATGAATTTTGTGTTGGCATTCTGACGGCGGCATTATGCACAGCGTACCTATGTGGGCTTGTTGGATTGCCCAGACTCCTGTCTATTCCACTTTTCACATTTGACAGTGGGGAGCATTTTGTGTGATATTCGCTGGCACGGGAATGGAGCATAATGGGGACGACCCGTTGCCGTGAAGATGAAACCTCGACTAACTAACTAACTAACTGACTGACTGACTGACTGACTGACTGACTGACTGACTGACTGACTGACTGACTGACTGACTGACTTTCCCATAACAAGAAGAGTCACTATGGAAAACATACTGACCAATATATACAACTATACATTGCAATGAGAAAAAAAGCGTTGAAGAGCTATGTATGACCAAATCTATACGATGGTTGTGAAGCATGGACAATAAGCAGATACACCCACTGGCAGTGGAAATATGTAAAGAATACCAAGGACGGACTGAAAAACCAATGAGCAATTCCGTCAAGAAACAAATAAAAATCGAAAATTAATTCGAGAAATTAGACGTAGATATTCGAGTTTTATGGGGAGAGAAATAAACAGAAAAACTTAGTGACAACTGGCAAGACTGGTGGGGAAAGAGCAAGGGTGAAGACAGAGAGATACACATCTGCATGGTCTGGCCACATCGCACAAACCAGGCAAGAAAACAGACCTGATCCAAGAATCTGGATATCGTTTGAGATGGCGTATTATGATCACCTACGCTTATTGTTATGGCGCTTGATGATCGACGAAGAAGAGATCCGGCGAAAAAACACACCCTTGTCTTACTTCTTGTTTGATCTGGTCATAACTCCCCACTTTATTATGCATGTTAGCTGCTACACTTGTTTTCAGTAAATATTATTTATTATTAGTCTCTTCAAACATTTTTATTTTCATTTATCGTGTTTATCTGTATTAAATGCTTGGTATAATCAATAAAACACGCATGCATGTCTTCCTGTGTCTCTATTGATCTCTCTACTAGTGTTCGTAATGTGTATGTTTCATTATTTGTCTTCATCAAATCCGTACTTTTATTCTTCAATTTCAATTTCTATTTTCTTCCGTGTTCTTCTTATTTTAATTCTGAGTATTTGCTCGGAGACCTGGTTTATGCGGCTGATTGCACGACATTCTTCGCATTCAATTGCTCCTTGCGCGCGCACACACTCACGCACACACATACACACACAAGAGGGGAATACACACATGCACACGCGCGCGCGCGCGAGGGGAAGACACACACAAACGCACGCACGCACACACACACACGCACGCACGCACGCGAGGGGAAGTAATTAAATAATACAATAGTTAATTCCCCAGGCTCAAGACCCTCCTGCCCAACACTGCAAGGTACTATGGGCAGTAGATGACAGTTTTATGACCATCCATCCATCATGTGCCATGCCGGCAAGCGTGGGCGGTCATGACTCGCCACTTCACTCCATCACCAGAGTCGTGGATCAGCTCAGTGTTCCTGTCTCCACCATGTCACATGGTCAAGCCATCCAGGTATTTACTTCTCGGTCTTCCCCTTCTTCTCCTCCCCTCGATCTTGCCAGGTTCTCCAGTTTATTTCTTCTCATAACATGCCCAAAACATTTTGACTGTCTATGTGATCTGCGTCTAATTTCTCTAATGAATTTACGATGTTCATTTGTTTCTTGTAGTACCTGGTCATTGTTTTTGTTTTGCATTCTCCTCAGAAAGCACATTTCCGCAGCCATCAGATGATTTTCAGCTTGACTGCTCATTGTCCAAGCTTCACATCCATACAAAAGTACAGGCTCTATGTAGCACCTCAACACCTTTTTTTCTCATTTCAGTTGACAGTTTTTATGACAGTGCTAACCAAAAATTGTGTCTGTGTTTGTGTAAATTCTCAACATAAAAGATAAATGTCTGGCAACACACGTGGTCCACCTGTCCACTAACATTGCGATGCCGGCTAGGAACAAGTTTTTGAGTGTGGCCTAAAACCAATTTTGCGTCGCCTCCATTATCTGGTTGTCGTCTGCAAACCTCTGACCTCGCGAATGTTCGTTCGAGGCTCCAGACAAGAGAAATTCCGATGCCGCCAAGTCTGGACTGTGTGCTGGATGTTTCAAGACCTCATATTTCAGATCACGTAGTATAACCGCCCTATGCCCAGTTGTGTCCTCTAAAAAGTACTGGAGAGTTTTGGTCATAGACCATAACTGCACCTCCCCGTGGTAGAGGATAGGAAACACACCACGGTGTGGCTAACACAGCTCTGGGGACCGAGTATCCACCGGAATAAGTGGACAACTCTGCAGCTGAGCAGAGCAGGACACTCACTTGTCCTTACAGTTATTGTTGTCCATGTTCTTTCATGCATTTTACAATGAAGTTCCCCTTACTTAATGACTTTCCCTGTTATATGCATATACAGAAGATCGCTCTCATCACGGAGCGATGCACAGCGTGTTGCTCATCTACAAGTTGTCAGGCATTTCACACGTTCATGTCAACATTGTTTGCTGTGTTCCGTGTCCACCTTCGTGCTGCTGGTTGAATCCAGTGTTCTCTAAGAACCATGTCAGCCATCATTATCTGCCTGCCTGTCAATGCGTCTATCTATCTGTCTATCTTTATGTCCGTCCGTTCGTCTATAGGACATGCAGGCGGCTTGAGGCTTGATTGTGTGCTGTTTGTTTTTAGTATATATGTATATATATATATATATATATATATATATATATATATATATATATATATATATATATATATATATATATATGTGTGTGTGTGTGTGTGTGTGTTGTGTGTGTGTGCGTGCGTGTGTGTGTGTCAGGTTTTAGATCAGATATGACTGAGCTACCGTATGACACTATACGGTACTACCTGCTTTCTTTTAGCGCAGAATGTTGGGCGGCGCTTACCAAACTCGACACCCCGCATCGTGCCAACGGCTTCGGGCGGAAGAGCGCAGTTGGGAGGTACAAGCCTTATCCTGATGTAAGGAAATGCAACCTAAAAACAAAATGTCAAGGCGGGGCACCCAGGCCCTAATCCTTGGTTGGCAGCTGGTCTAGGATCGAAGCTCCGACAGTTAGAGCATTGCTTTGCTGATCCGTCAGCTTCTGCAGCTTGTCTTGTTCCAGATAGTAGTGGTGTTGCCATTCCTCTGGAGTGAACTAGGCAGGCCGAGAGAGGGATTCATGCTGCATGGGTCAACACTTGGTCTCTATATCTTAGCCCAGGCTTTGTGCTATCGAGAGGCATAACTCCATCACTGGTCTTAACCGGTCTCGTAATCAAAGCGAGAGGTAGCAGTTAAGGGTTATAAGTCCTTGTCAATTGGCGTCGACATGGGGCGCCACGGGTTGCCACTGACTGGTGGGAGACATCTACAAGTGTCACTGATCAGCTACCGCCCGCCTCAAGCTGGGCAGCCCCTGACCAATTGGGTGCTGATCCGCCTCAGCCTGCCAGCTTCAATTGGTGCTTGGGGCTAGGACAAAATCTGAATCACAGGCTGTACAACCAATGCACTAGGTAATACTAAAAAGAAAAAAATAGAAACCTCAAGCCACGGCTTGCAACCTGGAATGTAAGAACCATGTGTCCAGGGTTTACCACTGACCTGGCGAATATTGACGATGTGAGAAAAACGGCTGTGATTGATGCCGAACTCAATCGTCTTAACATTGCTATTGTTGGCCTGCAGGAGACTCTACTCGCTGAGGAAGGGTCACTCAGGGAAAACAATTACACCCCTTTTTTTGGAAGGGTAGAGGGCAGGCAGAAAAAAGGCAACATGGTGTGGGCTTTGCAGTGAAGAATTCCCTACTGGGAATGATTGAAATTCCAGCTGGAGGCAATGAAAGACTATTATCCCTGCGCTTGGCAATCTTTTATGGTTTTGCCACCATTATCACTGCATATGCACCGACACTCACTTCTTCTGATGATGTGAAGGATTCGTTCTATGAGGAGTTAGACTCTGTGATCAAGGCAGTTTCAAAATCCGACTACATTTATATGCCCGGTGATTTCAATGCTCGTGTAGGCAAGGACTCGAGCTCATGGCCAGTGTGCCTTGGAAAATACAACATCGGTCGCATGAATGATAATGGGCAAAGGCTGTTGGAGCATTGCACCAGAAATGACCTATGTATTACAAACTCCTTTTGTAAAACAAAAAGAGCTGTATAAGGTCACATGGAAACATCCAAGATCCGGCCATTGGCACCAGCTGGACTTCATCATCACACGGAGACAACATCTGAACCATACATCATTGACTGGAAGTTACCACAGTGCTAACTGTGATACGGAACATTCTATGGTTGTTGCAAGGGTTAGACTGAGACCAAAGACAAGCTACACAGCTAAACACAAATCTAGCCCCAGGATTAATATTATGAACACCCACGATCCTGATAAGTGCTTTGAGTTCCAACAGCAATTTTTCACTGTTACATCAGAAAATTGTACAGCAAGTGAAGAGTGGTGTAAACTTAAGGAAACTCTTTATAAAACAGCGGTAGGGTTTACGGTACTGTGGATCATAAGAGCCAGGACTGGTTTTCGGCAAGAAGCCAGACACTGCAGCCCTTGATTGATAAAAAGAAGATAGCTCTCTTAAGAAACAAGGAAAGAACAACGCGTAACACTCTCAGTGAGCTGAAGCAAGCTAGGAAGGATGTGCAAAAGGCTGCCAGGCAGTGTGCAAATGACTATTGGATCAAGTTATGTTAGTCCATTCAAAATGCAAGTGATAAGGGAAACATCAGAAGCATGTATGAAGGGATAAAGACAGCCTGTGGTTCAATGATCAAAAGAAGTACACAACTGAAAACCTTAACGGGAGAAATCATCACTGATAAGAAACAGCAGATGGATAGATGGGTAGACCACTATTTAGAGCTTTACTCAAGTGAGACCAAAGCTAGCGGATGATGCCCTCAACGCCATAGAGGCCCTGCCAACTCTTGACCACCTGGACACACTTCCCACCTATAACAGAAGTTAAGTGTGCCGTCAATGAGCTTGCATCTGGCAAGGCTCCAGGTAAGGATGGGATTCCAGTAGAGGTTATCAGGAGTGGGCAAGACACACTCACTCTACAGATCCACCAGCTAATAGAGCTATGCTGGCGAGAAGGACAAGTCCCACAGGATGTCAAAGACTCAAGCACCATAATATTGTACAAGAACAAGGGCGATCGGAGCGACTGTAACAACCATAGGGGCATCTCACTTCTGTGTATTGTTGGGAAAGTATTTGCCAGAATTGTTCTGCGCAGACTTCAAGTCCTGGGAGATCAAATCTACCCCACATCACAGACTTCCGTCAGAACCGGTCTACAATTGATATGCTATTCTCATTGCCATAAATGCAAGAAAAATGCCGTGAACGGAATCAGCCACTGTTTATTGCCTTAATCGACCTCACAAAGGCATTTGATTTGGTCAGTCGTGAGGGTCTGTCCAAGCCACTGAAGAAGATTGGCTGCTCACCAACTCTTCTGTCCATTGTTGAATCGTTCCACACATGCATGAAGGGTATAATCAAGTTTGATGGTGCAACTTCAGAAGAGTTTGAAATCAAGAGTGGAGTTAAGCAAGGTTGTGTACTAGCTCCCACCCTCTTTGGAATATACTTGTCACTTCTACTGAAATATGCCTTTCGTGATCAGGATGGTGGTATATACATTCACTCACGCTCAGATGGCGGACTCTACAATGCTCAGAGATTGAAGGCCAAGACCAAAATTAGGAGGGTACTGATCTGAGATTTGCTATTTTCAGATGATGCTGCAATTACGACGCACTCTGAGGAAGAATTACAACGTCTACTATCTGCATTCTCCAATGCTTGTTCTGAATTTGGTTTAACAATTAGCAAAATGAAGACACAAATTATGTCACATGGTGCACATGGGGTACCATCAATCTTTATTGACGACGCCGAACTAGAGATAGTAGACCATTTTACATATCTAGGATCAGAGGTAATTAGCAAATTATCCCTAGATCAGGAAATCAACATCAGGATTGGTATGGCAGCAACAACAACGAACAGGTTAACAAAAAGAGTCTGGGAGAACAGGAAGCTTACTGCCAAAACAAAAGTTCTTGTCTATGAAGCCTGTGTCCTTAGTACTCTTCTTTATGGCAGTGAAGCCTGGACAACTTACTCACACCAAGAGAAACGTTTAAACAGCTTTCATATGCGGTGTCTGCGAAGAATACTTGGTATTAAGTGGCAAGACAAAATCACAAATACTGAAGTATTGGAAAGATCAGGTTGTGTGACGGTTTGTTCCATGCTCAGTCTTCGTAGACTTAGATGGATAGGACACGTTAGGAGGATGGATGATGGTAGAATACCAAAGGACATCTTTTTTTGGTGAATTACAGATGGGTAAGAGATCTCAGGGTCGGCCTCTACTACGATACAAAGATGTGTGTAAGCGGGACATGATTGATACAGGCATTGATAATGCACATTGGGAGCAAGTCGCAGCTGAACGACTTGCATGGAAGGCACATATCAGAAATGGAATAAAGACAAAGGAGTAAATGATTTCAGATAAGTAAAATACTGAACTTATGATACTTAAGATGGTACGCGATGATGAAAATGACCATGTGTTCACATGCATCTACTGTGGACGAACTTTTTCAGCGCGAATTGGCCTTATAAGTCACATTCGCTACCACCATGGATTGTAGTTATTATGCCTTTTTGAAGCACAATGTAAAAAAACTATTGTCTATCAAGACAACACGATGCGAATGAAATATATATATATATGTATATATATGTATATATATTATATATATATATATATATATATATATATATATATATATATATATATATATATATATATATATATATATTAGTTAATAAACCGTTAATAATAGTAGTAATGGTGTCAGGTCTTAGTCAGATATGACTGAGCTACGTATAACAGTAGACGGTACTACTACCTGCTTTCTGTTAGCTGCGAACGTTGGGCGGCGCTTACCAAACCCGACACCCCACATTGTGCCAACGGCTTCGGGCGGTAGAGCGCAATTGGGAGGGTACAAGCCTTACCCTGGTGCGAGGAAATGCAAGCTAAAGACAAAATGTCATGGCAGGGCAGACCAGGCCCTAAGCCTTGGTTGGCAGCTGGTCTAGGATCGAAGCTCCGACAGGCGGACAGTTAGAGCATTGCTTTGCTGATCCGGCAGCTTCTGCAGCTTGTCTTGTTCCAGATGTAGGGGTGTTACCTTTCCTCTGGAGTGAACTAGGCAGGCCGAGAGAGGGATCATGCTGCATGGGCAACACATGATCTCTATATTTTAGCCCAGGCTTTGTGCTATGGAGAGATTGCAGATAAGTCACACACCGAGCGTTTGAAACGTAAGATGGTGCATGATGGTGGAAATGACCACGTGTTCACATGCACCCACTGTGAACGGACATTTACAGCGCAAATTGGCCTTATCAGTCACATGCGCTACCGCCATAGGTAAAAGTTATTATGCCTTTTTAAAGCACAAACTATCGTCTGTCAAGACGGCAAGGTGCCAATGAATAATAGTAAGCAGACGCATTCATTCAAACATAAACGGACTGATATCTACTTGAATCTAGATCACTGCTAAACTGTTATGTCTTCTACCAGTATGTTGTGAACACTCAGTTTCTCGTGCTAACTTATTTACCACATGATTTCCTCCCTTATGAGCGTTTCCCAATGTCCTCTTTTTCTTTCTTCTTCTGCTTTACGTCTTCGAGAAGTGTATAGGCTATACACACATGTTATGAAATACGTAGGCTATTTCATGGTTGGCTGGTTAATGTATTCTATGGTAGGGAGTAGTCTCATACCAGCTCTTTGTATGTGTCGTTTACGTCCCGCACAGGAGGATTAAAGTTAATTGCATATCTTTGACAGGATATAGCAACCAGCCACATCATTTTTTGGGCTATTTGTGATCTCTTGACATGATTTACGTTCATTAGTTTGCCTTTGCTTTCCGAACTAACCAGCACGTATACCATTTTATTAAAAAACAAACAAAAAACAAAAACAAATGCAAGGCGATCTACTGCTAAATCGTCTGCACCTGTGTTTCGAACTGCGTCGGTAACCTATTCGCCAGATAGCCTGTTTGACAGGAGGATACAGTGTTACTATTCGTGTCTTCCACTTTGGGGAGCTGGAAACACACGGGAGATCTCACCGATCTTTTGTTGTTCATTTCAAATTTTCTAATTCCAGTGGATGTTCCATACAGAAATACACATTTACTTTACAGTTGGCTCGATCCAGCACAGGCGCAACTTAGCGTTCCTCGAACAATGAAAATATGGCAAAATTATATTAAATATTACTCTCGAATACACGTATAAGCGCGCGCGTGCGAGCGTGCGCGCGCACATACACACATATACATATACGTATATATATATATATATATATATAACCTGGTTATTACATATCACACACACACACACACACACACACACACACACTCACACACAGCACGAGCGTTTAAAAACGAAAGAGACTACACTAAACATTGAATTACGTTACTTCGTGGTAGATTTTATTTCCCAAAACTCTCGTAACGATTTGGTTAGGATGGATCGACCCCAAAGCAGAATGGATCGAAGAAAAACTCTACACTGTCACTGCTGGGCATCGAATCGTCGATGAACGATGTTTATATTTTTCTACAGTATAGTTTATGGTATTGCGTACGACCAGGACGTCATATTACCGAATTACCAACCCATTATGGAGATTATAATGCTGTCATCTTTTTATAACTCGAAAAGCTGTCTGGTTTGTGGTTTTATCATATGTACTGTTCTGCATATTCACCAGTTGCAGTGGACTATAGTGTACATAGTCCAAATGAACACTCACGGTGGTTCTCAACGTGTTTTGTCTCAGGTCACCACTACGCTGTAAAATATAACTGATTACTTGTGTTATATCTGTCACAAGCGTGCTGGACTATACATGTTTTCATACTAAGTAGTGCTTTCGCCAAGAACCTCTTGAAAGGATCTCCTGGGTCCGCAAACAACACAGAGAGACTGTTTAGTAATGATTCTAACACACAGATCTGATCCGTGATTCCGGTGATCGTGTGAGATGACATGACTGCCTGTGCTTATCGGCATGACACATGATGAATGAGTCTAACGCAGAAAAATAGGTAATGGTATATTTATAGCTATGTTCGGTAAGAAGACGTTACAATGACAAGGTCGGAGTGTTTAATGTGACAGGATTGAGTCTTTAACTTACCAAGGCTTCTCTTCACAACCACGTCGGCATCATATGCAGAGACCAATTTGGCCTAACTAAGTAGACAATCAATACCCACATCTTGCACCCACCTTTTTCTGATTGCTGATGCTTCCGTCGTGACAACATTGCGACCCAATTTGGGGGTAAAGGAACGAGATGGCGAGTATTCAGAGCTCCTGGTCGTTGTTTGTGTACATGCTCTGTTTGTTATACGAGTATTTTAGGTTTACAATACCCACAACAATGAAACAGGCGTTCGCGCGCATGTTCTTATAGAAAAAGGGGCTGTAGGGTGGGAAAGTTTTGGAACCACTGAGTTAGACTTAGTGCCAATAACAACAATGACTGTAAACATGTCAGAAGAAGGCGTTTGTCAGCCCACAGCTTTGTCTTTCTTCTGCTTTTGACTTTAAGACCCCTACTGGTGTATAGTCTCACAACCACGCACGTCAAACCATGTGTAGGCCAGTTTATTGTTAGTTAGATATTGACTGATTATTTTCTACGGTATGAAGTATCCCGTCTCAAAGCTTATTGCAGGACGTAAATGACACTTGAATACAGTTGGCGTAAGACTAATCCCTCATCACCACCACCACCACCACCATCATCATCATCATCATCATCATCATCATTATCATCATCATCATTATCATCATCATCATCATCATCATCATCATCATCATCATCATGTGCCATGATGATACGCTTGGGCGGTCATCTTTCGCCATCTCACTCGATCACCAGAGTCGTGGATCAGTTCGTGTTCTTGTCTCGACCATGTGGCCAAGCCATCCAGGTATTTATGTTTCTGCTTTCCCCTTGTTCTTTCCCTACCGTAGAATAAATCAGCCAGTCCGCCATGAAATGGCCTACACAGGTGTTAAGATGTATGTGAAGAAGACGTGAAGAAGACATTGAGACACGCTCAAGATGGAGGAAATCACGTGGGCAGAGCTACTCTTGTCGCGGGTAAATAAGTTAACACGAGAAACTGAGAGTGTTCACAATATAATGGTAGAAGACATACCATTTGAGCAGAGATCTAGATGGACGAAGATATTAGTCAATTTTATATGTTTGAATTAATCTCTGCGTGCTCTTTGTTAGTTGTGTGTTGACTGATGATTTTCTACAGTGTGAAGTGGCCGTCTCAAAGCAAGCAAGCCTCTTCAGTCGCTATTTGCGGCGTGCACAGGAGATTACAATGTTACTAGTCTTTGTTTCCGCTTTGGGGCTCCAGTTACACCAGTTCATAGCAAGATCGACACAATACCACGTGGACATATGGAAACCTCATAGGTTATTACTATGATACCATCTGTGGGTACTGATTGTTACTCAAAGAACACAGCAGGAAAGAAATTCATACTATGATTCCATTGTTTATTCCGAAGAATTAATGATACATTTATATAAATTATATTGATCCTCTCTAATTGGCATTTTGTGTAGCATTTATACCAGTAATACACTATTCAATATGTCTGGGTTACAACTGGAGTTTGTAGTGTATATTGTTATTTCACCCCGTCTGCATTATAAGTGGAATTTTTAGTGTATATTGTTATTTCACCCGTCTGCGTTATAAGTGGGATTTGTTGTGTATATTGTTATTTCAACCCATTTGTGTTATAACTGTTAGTTGTAGTGTATATTATTTTAACCCGTCTAGGTTATAAGTGGGATTTGTTAAAAAAAAATAAAAAAACTGTCATTTACTGCCAATATAATACCTTACGGTGTGTGGCAGGATGGTCTTTAAGCCTGAGGAATTAAGGCCGCCTGGCATGTGCAGTCGCCGTGAACTGTGCAAGTTAGGATTTTCTTTTTTGCCACCGACAGAAAAAAATCTCACACCTTACCGAGGGTTCGAACCCGAGTCTCCCGAAGGAGAATCCGGCGTGATAGCCACTCGTCTAGCCAGAGGTTTAAATTATTAATACTTTACTTTGCAAAGTGATGCACACTATATACATTTTTATTCTTGTAAAAGATTGCTTTTAAACATTGCTTAAGAATATAAAAGGCAAGCTAATGTTGTAAAGCACTAAAAAACTCGTGGAAGTCCAAAGAAATCAAAATCAGTACCAAACTTAGAATATTTATACGTAACGTTAAAACCTTATTGCTGGACGAATTGGACACATGGACAACGACTTTAGAAATGACTAATAAATTGCAAACATTAATTAATTAGCGTCTGTTTGGAATAGAATGGCTGATAATGGGATGACAAAATCACTAATGCGGAGCTTGTGGAGAGAAACTATAGAGACCAAGGGAATCAACAGGTGAGAGGGAAAGACCTTGGCGGTAGCTGGGACAAACACTGATAATACATTCTGAGAATAGTATAACTAGAAGGTTCTTTAACTGGAACCCATAAAGCAAAGGACATAGAGAGAAACTGAAAAATACGCAGCAGAAAATTAGAGATTTTGATGAATAATATGGGGAGGGCATGGAGCGAGCTGCGGGGGATAACAGAAGATAGGACTCCCTGGCGTGAGTTGGTTGAGGACCTATTCTCCGATAGACGATAACAGAAAATAGGACTCCCTGGCGTGAGTTGGTTGAAGACCTATTCTCCGATAGACGATAACTGAAGATAGGACTCCCTGGCGTGAGTTGGTTGAGGACCTATTCTCCGATAGACGATAACAGAAGATAGGACTCTCTAGCGTGAGTTGGTTGAGGACCTATTCTCCGATTGACGATAACAGAAGATAGAACTCCCTGGCGTGAGTTGGTTGAGGACCTATTCTCCGATAGACGATAACAGAAGATAGAACTCCCTGGCGCGAGTTGGTTGAGGACCTATTCTCCGATAGACAATAACAGAAGATAGGACTCCCTGTCGTGAGTTGGTTGCCTATTCTCCGATAGACGATAACTGAAGATAGGACTCCCTGGCGTGAGTTGGTTGAGGACCTATTCTCCGATAGACAATAACAGAAGATAGGACTCCCTGTCGTGAGTTGGTTGCCTATTCTCCGATAGACGATAACTGAAGATAGGACTCCCTGGCGTGAGTTGGTCGATGACCTATTCTCCGATAGACGAGAACAGAAGATAGGACACCCTAGCGTGAGTTGGTTGCCTATTCTCCGATAGACGATAACTGAAGATAGACTCCCTGGCGTTATTTGGTTGAGGACCTATTCTCCGATAGACGATAACTGAAAATAGGACTCCCTGGCGTGTGTTGGTTGAGGACCTATTCTCCGATAGACGATAACTGAAGATAGGACTCCCTGGCGTGTGTTGGTTGAGGACCTATTCTCCGATAGACGATAACTGAAGATAGGACTCCCTGGCGTGTGTTGGTTGAGGACCTATTCTCCGATAGACGATAACTGAAGATAATACTCCCTGGCGTGTGTTGGTTGAGGACCTATTCTCCGATAGACGATAACAGAAGATAGGACTCCCTGGCGTGCGTTGGTTGAGGACCTATTCTCCGATAGACGATAACAGAAGATAGGACTCCCTGGCGTGTGTTGGTTGAGGACCTATTCTCCGATAGACGATAACTGAAGATAATACTCCGTGGCGTGAGTTGGTTGAGGACCTATTCTCCGATAGACGATAACTAAAGATAGAACTCCCTGGCGTGAGTTGGTTGAGGACCTATTCTCCGATAGATGATAACAGAAGATAGGATTCCCTGGCGTGAGTTGGTTGAGGACCTATTCTCCGATAGACGATAACTAAAGATAGAACTCCCTGGCGTGAGTTGGTTGAGGACCTATTCTCCGATAGACGATAACAGAAGATAGGACTCCCTGGCGTGAGTTGGTTGCCTATTCTCCGATAGACGATAAGTGAAGATAGGACTCCCTGGCGTGAGTTGGTTGAGGACGTATTCTCCGATAGACGATAACAGAAGATAGGACTCTCTGGCATGAGTTGGTTGCCTATTCTCCGATAGACGATAACAGAAGATAGGACTCCCTGGCGGGAGTTGGTTGAGGACCTATTCTCCGATAGACGATAACTGAAGATAGGACTCCCTGGCGTGAGTTGGTTGAGGACCTATTCTCCGATAGACGATAACTTAAGATAGGACTCCCTGGCGTGAGTTGGTTGAGGACCTATTCTCCGAAAGACGATAACAGAAGATAGAACTCCCTGGCGTGAGTTGGTTGAGGACCTATTCTCCGATAGACGATAACTGAAGATAGGACTCCCTGGCGTGAGTTGGTTGAGGACCTATTCTCCGATAGACGATAACAGAAGATAGAACTCCCAGGCGTGAGTTGGTTGAGGACCTATTCTCCGATAGACGATAACTGAAGATAGAACTCCCTGGCGTGAGTTGGTTGAGGACCTATTCTCCGATAGACGATAACAGAAGATAGGACTCCCTGGTGTGAGTTGGTTGAGGACCTATTCTGTGATAGATGATAACGGGCAGAAGAAGAGGAAAAAGAAGATGACGAGACGACGACGACAAAAAAGAAGACATGTTCATGAAAACATGCCATACCAGTCTGTAGCTGGAATAACCTGGCTGAATATAAAAGCTTTACGTGTCAGAGTTGAGCCCTATTATTGTGCTTCCAACATTCAGCACAGTTGTCTTTTGTTTTATGGCTAAATAATCTATTCCAAGCTGTAGCTTCCGTGATTTTTGTGGTAATGAATGGTAAAGTTAATGTGTTAGCTGACATGTCTTGCTGGTGCATTCAGCAATTTATATGCATGTTTTCCTTTCAAGATTTGATGTTACGCTAGTATCCGTTCTTGAGTTATATATTTTAATTGACGTTTTAATACCATCTTTACCCAGAGTGGGGAGTTGGGGGAGGGGAAGGAGGGTTGGAGAGTGTGTATCTTATTTGCGTTTTCAACTGATAGTTGTGGCTACTTAACAAATTCAATATCAAACAAAATGTAGGTTTGGGTCAAACAAAACGTAGGTTTGGACCAAACTAAAAGTAGATTTGGACCAAACAAAATTGGATGGCAGAAAATCGGAATAGGGTGTGTCACAGTAATGACTTAAAAGCTGCTAATATGGCAGCAAACACGTAGTATTATAACGCAATTACAACATTTCGGCGATATATAAGCCCATGCAGATATTGGAACTCACTTAAGGCGATAAATAATCCCATGGCATTTAATCAGTTTAAAACGTTTTGTACGCCGAATGAGTGTTGTCTGTGACCTAAACAGAGTATGTTAATCCTAGTTCTTTTCTACTCAGATGTAGCGAAATTATTCCATTTGCTACTTCTATTACTTTTGCCAAAGCTGTCCTTTGCGTGTCTGCTACTATGCATAGATATTGATTTCATTTTTTGTTTAATTTAGACTCGCTGTTGTTAGTTGTTTAACCACGGATGATGTTGCCATAGCCTGTTTTTCCACCAATAAATGCCTTGTAGAACAAATGCATTATATTAATAACACCAGACCCATTTCCTGTGAGATATCTCGGCATGTTTTGGTCAACGGCATTATTCTACCAAATTGTATGTTTTTCCTTCTAATTCCTAATCTGCATTTACAGCGTCTCAAAATTATTTGTTTAACTGTTTCAGTGCAAACAAAAAGTAGGTTTGGACCTCACGTGGTGCACAATAAAATGAACAAGTTTTATAATGTAAATTTTCTTTAGCTGAGCATTCAAATTGCGGAAGATACCGCGAAATAAGACAAATAACACCATGACCCTAGCAGGGCGATATATCGTCCATCTGTCCAAATGAGAAGTCACATTTGGCGATATATTATCCTTCGACACTTCATAAGTTACGGCTCATACTTCTAATGTCCTAACATATTGCCCAGGCAACTAATCGGTGGCGCAGGTAGGGAGGGTGCAATGGGAGAGACAGCTCCTCTTCTGCTCTGTTTTTGAACACTGGAGTCTAGTTTAATTGTACGATAAATATCATCCTGGACGTCGTTGTATGTATTTCATGAATAAAATTTGGCGATAAAGCTGTGGAAATGTAAACAATATAAAATAACACAAAGTAACGCAGCTTTACAGAGCATAATTACGAAACATACAGGACGTTGCGGCGACAAGCCTTCATCAACAAATAAATACATACACAAAACACAACATATAATTATGGAGAAGACCCTCGAGTGGTTACATTACGGCCTGGGATTCTGAAATGACTAGCAAATATTTTTTTTTTTCATTTTCATTTTCTCTTTATTGTTCTCACCCCCCCCCCCCACCCCCATCTTTTTATTCTTCTCATCTCGTTCTTATGTCGTAATGTAGTCACTGGAGGGTCTTCTCCGTGATTATTTGTTGTGTTTTGTGTATGTATTTGTATGTGTATGTATGAAGGCTAGTCTCCGCAACGTCACTATGTTTCGTAATTCTGTTCTGTAAAGCTGCATTACTTGTGTTATTTTATATTGTACGAGGGATAAGTTAATAGGTAAGTCACAACAATGTCTGTAGAAAAATAACTAAATATGATAACAATTGAAACCAGTTTATTTTTATACATACATTGTCCCTTTATTTCTCAACATAATTTCCACCAACATTGATGCACTTATCCCATCGTTTTATCAGTCCTCCCAAACCGGCCGCATAGAACTGCGTGCTCTGTTTTCTAAACCACGTTTTCACTTCACATTCAACTTCGGCGTCATTCGCGAAATGTCTCCCGCCAAGGTAGGTTGTCAGTGTTTATGCTGACAAATGTTTGTCCCGTAAAGCGGTGCATAGCTGGGTAGAAAAAGTTACGAGGGCGAGTCAATAAGTAAGTCACACAGTTCTGTGGGATGGCCGGTAAATGAAAACAAAGCACGCAGTTCTATGCGGCCGATTTGGGAGGATTGATAAAACGATGGGATAAATACATCAATGTTGGTGGAAATTATGTTGAGAAATAAAGGGACAATGTATGTATAAAAATAAACTGGTTTCAAGTTGTTATCATAGTTAGTTATTTTTCTACAGCCATTTGTGACTTACTTATTGACTTAACCACGTATGCATCTCATCCCCCCCCCCCCCCCCGCCCTCCCCAGTATTAGAATCAGGCTACGCCACTGCTTCTTATCCAACATGACACCCACTTATTTGACCGTGACCATCCTTTAACCACACAATGCCAGAGACACACTTTCAACACGGCTTCTTGATACAACGCCATGTTTTGTTCTCCTCAATGTCGTTAGAAACCAACAGACACGTCACTCGTTGTTTACACAATATCATTCTCACATAGTACTTTGCATTTGACACCACGAATGATAATTCGGCTCATATTTCCTATAACGCACCCAACACAGCATAGCGGTTAGCAAACTTGCCTGCCGGTTCGGATGTTATAGGTTCAAAGTAACATCGGGTCGGATTCTCAAAATGTGTGTGGTCGACCCAGCCTGAAGCAGGTACCAGAAAATGTGTAGGAAGTAAAGATAGCGGCGTCGTATTGACCACATAACTTCTCGAGTCCCGGTTGGTCTATAAAATATTTGACTAAACCTATCAGCCCTAAACACCTCAGGGAGGGTAAAAAGGTTCCTGTACTTTCTTGACCACGGCACACCCAATAGTCAGTATGGCAACGGGTATTTTTATTTCGCCCCATAGACACCGGCGCCGTGGCGAAGATCTTGCGAATGTAATTCACACTCCCGCAAACCGCGTTCGAAACACAGCTGCGGGCGACTTGGGAGCAGACCGACCGCCTTGGTTGTATTTTCATACAATGGTATGAGCTTCGGTGGTTCAAAAAGCAATGGCAAACTACTGAACGTAAACTTGCCTAGTAAATTACAAACAGCCAAACATGGTGAAGGTGACTGCGACGTCCTATAAAGGACGTGCAACTAACGGTTTTAAGACACTTAATGCTTATCTAGTCCTTATTTTATGAGGCCGAGTGACTCTGAAAACACGCGAACCTACTTTCTTGCAACCAGAAGGTTTTGAAGCATAGAAAGCTAAGCGCCGCATCGTTTGTAACCTAATAGAAAACTGTCACTGTCATTTACTGCCTGTAGTACCTTGCGGCGTGCGACAGAGGAGGTGGGGGTGGGGGTGTGGTGGTGGTGTAAAAGGTTTGGGGGGGGGGGGTCTTGAACCTGAGGAATTAAGACTGCCTGGCTAGTGCAGTCGCCGCGAACTGTGCAGGTTAGAGTTTTCTTTTTGCCCCTGACAAACAAAATTCCACACCTTACCGATGATTCAAACCCGGGTCTCCCGAAGGAGAATCCGGCATTCTAGCCACTCGGCCAGCCTCTCCTCACATAGGTAAGTAATGTAGGTAAGTAATGTAGGCAAGTAATGTAGGTAAGTAATATAGGTAAGTAAATGGCTCTTTTACACACCTTAAATGATTCAGTGCCAAAGGATAATATATCGCCAAATGTGACCTTCCATCTGGACAGAAGGGCGATATCTCCCCATACTTGGGTCATCGTGTTATTTATTTTGTTTCGTGGTATCTTCCGCAATTTCAAAGGTTAGAGAACGGAAATTAACAAGATAATACTCGTTCACTTGATTGTGTGTCGTGTCCTCCTTTAAAGTGTCGTCCCTGGAGTGAGGAGAGTCAACACCCACATTATAATATTTTTCTTTCCTATCAATATCCTGGAGAATCCACCAGCTTCCGTCCAATACACTCCATCAGCCCGTGGACACCTTTTCCTATCACTCTCTCACTGTCGTACTATGCCCCCTCTCATACTTCCCCAACGCAACATACTCAACAACTCTTGCTTCCAAAAAATTAATAAAGATTAATTTATTAAAAAGAAAAGTGTAACGTATATGAGACGTGTATGCGAAGAAAATGTGTGTCGTGTATTGTAACATAAATGTATAGGTCAGACCACAGAGTTCAGGATCAGAGTCCAGTCATCATTGCAAGGATTACACGACATCACACGAGTCAGTACAATAGACCTCACCGAAGTCGTATCCTTCTCTCCAGACATGTCCTCCTCCAGGAGCTCTGATGACCATGAGATCTGAATCCCATCTAAATATATAATCCGTGGAAAATACTATTATTGTTCCTAACACAACGGTTCCTATTAGTTCTGTATTTTCACTCTTAAACAGTCAATGTATCTAGACAAAAATGGCTTGCTTTATTCACTAGATATAGTCTGACAGTTAAGATTTCCTTGATACGTGGAACAACTACACTTCAATGTTTGGTTTCATCTAATGTGAACATCAGTTCCTACTGATCTAGTTCCACGTGGGCTGAACATCCATCACTTCAGGTGTGTTAACGATTGGTATGCACTCATGTAGGATACATATACCATTAGGCTCCACCGAGCAATGTGTATTAACTTCTTCCGTTGCGAAAGTTGCTGGCCCATCTCTCTACATCATAATTTATCCGGGATCGGATTTTTCATTGGTTCCGGGTTCTTCATTCCAACCAGAGGGAACCTGTAAAATAAATCATACAACTGGTGATAGCCTCCCCGTCACTGATCTCTATTAGATGATCGTGGCCATCGGCCTCGCTCAGAAAATACAGTGAACCTACTCTGTCATGGACAGATGACTCAACCCATTGGTTATCATCAGGCCAAGACAAGAAAAATAAATCAACAAACAGAATGCGGAACCCCGCCCACCAGGGACACCTACTGGAATATCCCAATTATCCCTCATTACTCAATTCTCAACTAGTAAAGCTTATCAACACTTCACTAATCTATTTTCAACTAACAGAGCCAAGTATCACTTCCCTACTCTAGCTAGTTTTCCACTAACAGTGCTAATCATCACACTTTAGTTTTAACAAGGCTACAGCCTATATTAATTAGAACTAATTATAATAGGTTCTACCTTAGGCAACACCGCAGTTAGATCCAATTACATCCACTCTTGCCATGACAGGCACGTGTAAAATTAAATTAACTCAATTCGCACACGGTAGACATTTACCAATCAGAACCGCAGTGCCGAAGCACGTCCGCTAAAATCCAAGGTTTGAGTTCAACTGTCCTCTCCAATCATGGTTTTTGGCAAAACCTAAAATTGGTCACGTGACGGTATTCTTCCTGTCCACACAGGTGTTATTTGGACATATCATCCATTGTCAAGAATCCATTTTCCCTGGCTTAGTCACTGTCAGAGTTGTCATCACTTGTTTTGACATCCCCAACAAGCTAGCGAGTTACTGTATGATCCCAACAACAGTTTTTCCATAACAAGCTGCCAATCTGCGTGATGTCCGGAAACTTCCAAATTGACAGACGGACTGTTTTCTTCCGAGCTGAGTACTTCCGCTTCCAATCCGACCTGTTTATAAACTGTCAAAGCTGATGTATGATTCAGCTCACCCACTTCCCCTACACATCTGCAGCTGTTAACTCTGCCCGACCTGTTAAGGTTGACATCTGATTGTAACCAGGATCTGACGGGTTCTATCTGTATTCGAATGTTGATAAACTGTCAAAGCGGTGCAGGGACTTGTCTCACTCACCACCGAATGTTCCTAATCTGTCGACCAGATGTAAACACGGCCAGCTACATTTTCTGGATTTGTTGAAACAACCTTTGGCCTCGAACAGGCCGCTAATACAGAACGCCTTTATTCCCATTACGGTTAAATCACGTTGGTCCATCATGTGACATAGGCCCCCTCCTAAGAGAGTAGTCCATCTCACTCTTCTCCACCGTGATTTTAATCCAGATGATTCATTCTTCTTCTTCAGGAGCTGGGTGTTTTGACAAGAAGTCCGCTCCAACATTTTCCTTCCCAGGAATGTACTCCACTGTGAAATTATAAGGTTGAAGTAACAACGACCACCGCATCAAACGGACGTTGAGCTTCTGAGAAGTAGCCAGGAACATCAGGGGCTGATGATCCGACTGGACTCGAAACTTAACTCCATACAAATATGGCTGGAATTTTTGCACTGCCCATACGAGGGACAAGCACTCTCTCTCTCGACGGTTGAATAATTCCTCTCCGCCTGAAGAAGTTTCTTGCTTGTATAACAGTGTCAAAAGAAGTAACAAGACTTGGTCTGGACTGAAACTTTATACTTTATTCTCAAGATGACAGGCCGTGTCTTCTCGGCTGGACTATCGGATGTTGACTCCACCTTACATTGGAGGCCGGATCTTAACTGCCCATACCAACCCAATACGTCACGATTGAGCATCTCCCACCCCTTTCAGTCTCAATGCTCAATCGTGCTGTATCTGTGTTTCCCACTAGATCCTAATTATACCCAATACTGTTACACCTCCCCATGTTAATTAAAGAATTTTCCTTTTAAAGGAAAAATCTTTACTCCCAATCCCCATACTCTATTCTCTCTTTTTATTCTAATCTTCCCCAAACCAACTCCAATTTAATTAAACATTCTGTTTCTTTAACTCTTTTCCCTGTTATATAGTTAACCCACTTCTTCTTCGTTCTTAGCCCTTCAACCAAACATAACATTTTTACATTTCAAATTCAACTTTATATAACAAATCATAACATCATAACACGTTTTCTTAAATACTCCTTCTTCTCTTCGTAAGCAATCTGCTTAAAATTTCAAACGCTAACACCAACTCCTTATTTTATCACCAACGCTACAAATCCCCCACTTTCAACTAACCTGAAATTACTTTCACACGATAGGAAGACAAAGAATCGGTGGCCACCGGAATTTAAAAGAAGAAATAGAACTCTTTCAAAAAAAAAAACATCATTCACCTAAACCACACACCCCTTTACACCCCTTTGTTCTTTGAGACTTTATGTAATAAAGTCTATTATATCTCCCACAGTACCACTCATTATGGTAACAGTTAACGCTGCTATCTACAGCATCAAAATATTCTTCACTTCTAAGTGTCTATATAACAGACACTACCTTACCTCAACCTCACATTGTAATGTAAACCACAAAACACATCCCGAAGACACAATTAAAAAAAATCTATTATCCCTTAAGACCTCCTCCAACACAACACCTCACATAACCTCATCACCTCGTATAAGTAATCTTCTCCAATACCGTCAGGTTCTCTCTTAATTCTTATGGGCATATCTACTAAAATGCTCCACTTATGCCGTTATCAACAGCAACCTAGTAACCTTGAAATCTCCCCTTAAATATTAACCATCAAACACAACATTGTAATCTGACCCACTTATAAACATTTACATCCTGCCCAGGCCTATGTAACCCCATGTCTCTCTAAAATCTCACCTCTCAATTCATAATTCATGCCGTAATCTACAGCAGCAAAAATAACCACTCATGTCTGTGACTGCTTGTAATCAACTTTAATCTCAGTCCCTTTTATTACGGACCCACAAACACCCCATGTCACTATGTCTCCCCCACTTACACCCCTTTTATTATTGTACTGTTATCTACAGTGTCAAGTCAAACATGGATCCAATTCATGTTTACTCTTCATCTGGGGTAATTTTCTTATTCTTCTATAACCCAGCAATCTCGTGTATATCATGGCTCTTCTGACCCCCCGGAAACTATGTTCAAAACTTTTCTCAGCTTTACCCCACTGAATATATTCACTAATCTTTTCTTCTCCCATGTGGCTTCCAATCCCCTATTTTTCTAATAATTCTTACTTTACCATAACCATTTTACTTGTGTAGTAACCCCGTCTACAGTTCATAGCCGTTTTAACCTTTCTACGCTGATTATCACAGCATCAAAATATCCATGAACTTCTTCTTCACTAAGAGAATGTGTCTCTCTATTAGTTCTCCGTAGTTTTATTAACTCTTTTCTGAACGAAGGGTCATAATTAAAGCCCCCTGTATTGTCTTTATTTCTAGACAAAAACCTTGTAAATTAAACATAACTTAATTAACTGCTATTTAACACACAAAACAGTGAAATAAAATCACAACAGGACATCAAATCCCCCCCCCCTAATTTTTGTAACAATCATTTATGTTTCCCCACAACTCAACTAAAAGTATGATGATGATAGTGATGATGATGGTGACGATGATTAAAATAATACAACATACATCCTAATCTATTTTTTACCTACTACTACTGGTCTCTTTTACGGACCAGCAGTTTACACATAAAAGTCTAAGCACACAATAACCCTATTCTAAATCAATTAATCAAACAACAACAATCATTTTTCAAGACCAAATCAAGCAAAACAAAATTTTACATATGAGGCATTGAAAGCTCAATTTCAATAAATACAACTGTCTTCTCGCTAAAGAGAAGGTTTTCAAAAAAAATATAATTCACTTAGAATTAACCACTTAAAGTGACCCAGCAACATTGGCCTCCTTTTCTAACCAATGTAACACCTATCTATTTAGCCAAGTTATGTATAACAAAACAACTCCATACCAAGCATAAATGCCAAAATACTTATATACATATTTACAAATATCTCTCTGTTATCTACAGATTATCTTAATGCGGAACCATACTTGTTCCCCTCAACCAAAACCATTACTCAACGAGTGACCGTTCCTTTTTCTGGAAGTCAAACATTGATTATCTCCCCTCACAATTTTCTATCTTTTTCCATCCTAACTCCTAATACATCATAACATCCAAAATATCCTCATAAGCACTGTAAACTACAGTTATTCTAATATCATCTCAATGTACCAGCCACCATCTACTTATCAATTAACCTGTGGCTCGGCACACCAACTGTCTTCTATGGCTTTGTACCAACCATCACCACCACTTCCCAATCTTTACCGTCAACCACAGTATCTCCACCCTCCTACATCCAACAAAACTTTGTCTATTTACTATAGACCTCTCACCAAAACAACTAATTCTACTTCCACCTTCTCGTCTACCCGACGCAATTTATATTTCATTCTACTGCATCAGTACTCTCAACGTCTCACCAGCACTACTTTAAGCTATCCTCAAATCTCACCTATCATTCTTGCATCGTGACGACAATCAAACCGGTCATCCTCCTCTTGTTTACCTTCGCATCTTTCATTCCTCTTGTTATTTCTCGGAACTTTTTCAGAACTGCAACCCACGCCACCTACAAGCAACAGCAGACCTCTCCTTCCTCGTTTCTCAGTCTTAGGCACCCTTGTTTCGCCATTTTCCTGTCAAGCATACTAAACATTCATAATGTTAATTCAGCATATAACTTCCACAATTTCCTTCCAAGTTCAGATATTCTACGAAAAGACATTACAATTTTCTTTCTATCTCTCGATTTTCGCATACTCTATGTTCCACGATTTATCAACGTTACTTATCAACCGCTCTTCTCATATTCACACGGACAATGATACACAACACAACCTCGCTCTCATCTCACGCCTACTCTCGTATCGCGACAACCTAACGTCTCCATACTATTACTACAACTAAATACTTTAGACGCCACCTCAACATTCCATCAATCATTCCCCACATATCAACACGTATTGATTTCCTCTACACACGTTGACACAAGACATATTAACGTCACTCTTACATTCTATCTACGTATTTCACTTAGGCGACTTCATCACACCTCTTTCCTTTTACTTCTTTCATCACGACGAACACCTGTCTGACTACAGTTATATTCACGTATGAACACCGCACAACCAGACGAACTATTCTAGAGGACTCTCTCAATTCACTGCTTTCTTATATCTCTACTTTACTCAATCACTCACTTCTATACGAAGGTCAGACCCTATACACTACCTCTCGCAGCTGAAATTGCTTTCACAGTACTATCTACTATCTCTTCAAAACAAACCTCATTCTGGTGAACCAGCCCCTAACTTCGTAACTATCATTCTATACTTTTCCACCCACAACAACTTTCTTCTTTCTCCACAAGTACGACGTAACTCGTATTTTTCAAGCATCCACTTCTACAGTCTATTATTTATTATACTTTTATTCTCACGTTCAACTGACTATCTTACGCACAGGATACTCAGTGCCTCCTCAGTCTATATCACCTCACCAGACACTCTCGGTTCACCTGTCAACAATACTATTCTTTCTTCTCCAACCAACAAGCAAAACCATCTCGGACATCACGTCATAGCTCTGAGTCAAACTATTTCTAATACTAATATTCATGCCTAACATATCTCTCACCCTCCATTAATTCTGTCCTGAATCTACCCTATTTTACTTAATATACTCTCTCTACCTCACTACCAAACAGACGATATCCTGTATTACGTAATCCACGTGGAATATCATTTGTTGCAACAACACCCTCGACTATTCTGTACCATGTGATACTACACCAACAAAATTTCATCTGCCTATTTTAGAGTTCTTCTCCTAAGCCAAAACTATTTTATTTTCCTTCTTCACCCAAGGAATTTTAACCGTTATATAGTGTGTCCAAATTAAACACTTCACTGTCTTTCAATACCCTAACCTGTCTTTCACTTATAATGTCATCATCACTATCTGTTGTCAACCTGTTAAAGTATTCAGGTCTTAAGGTCCTAAGGTCTTCTATTTTTCTTAAATCACTTTCTGTCGTTGAATAAATACCCGCTAACTGTCTAGCACTATTCTTCTTAAATGAGTTCCTTCTATTTCCTTATATTTGCGTCAGTCTGCTCACTGTTTCCTGTGTACCTTACGTAACGTTTATACCTTCCCATCTCGTCTTCAGATGACACACTAATTATAGTTCCTTCATCAGACTCATTATAGTTTACTGCCAACTACGTCGGCCCTATTCCCATAGTCATCCCCAAAACGTCTGACTTTCTTTCTCTTCCTCGGTCTTCGTCCCTTAGCCTTTCCTACTGTCTTGTCATACAAACCAGTATTTTGTTTCAAAGAGTCACTACCCAAAACTCTGTCCGTCTGTCTACCAGCAACTACTCCATATGATGGAACATCACGCCTCGATTCAGGACCTGCCCGTAGTGTAACACTCTCATTCTCCGAATCCTCTGTAATAATATCTGATTCAGCATCACTATAATATTCAGCTGTGGGAATATCTTCTCCGTAGCTTGAACTCTGACAGCCAATATTCCTACACCATCTGGGAACTAGTTTCTTGTCTATGGCTGAATAACTTGACATGGCACTACCTCTATTTACAACCATACTAACACTTTCGTCAATACTTCTCCTCTTTATCTTTCTGTCGTTCTTGGTCCTCGTCTGTCCATCTTTCCCAACTTCAACCTTGTCTCTCTTAGTCAAACGAGTTGGTTTTAGACTGATTCTCTATGAAGTCAGTTTGAGTTCCCTTTGTTAACTTGCTGACTGGTTGTACCTGAGTCTGCGTGCTACTTTCTACCGTATTACTTGTCTGCGTCTGTGTCTCTCGGTTTCTTTTCTTTACTAATATCGTCTTCTTCTTTTCCTGTCTACTAGTCACATTCGCAACTATTTTAGGACTAGTCTGTATTTTACTTACTGGTTCAACTCTGTCTCTTACACCTGAGTTTAAATATTGTCTTTGTCTTTTCTCTAACCAGTCGTCACGTCTTTTTCTAGCAGTTGCACTGTGAGAAGGCCAGTCCCATGATTTCTTTGAAATGTTTCTCTCACGCCCATTTTTGTATTTATACCAGTCCGAGCTTTCACTATTTCGTCTGTTTTCACTGTCTTTTACTCTATATAGATCAGGCCTTGGTTCGTCATAACCATATTGTCTTCTGTCTTTATTAAGCAATGTCTGTCTCCTGTTATTCTTTCCTACTCTATTACTGTCTACCATAATTCTATAAGGGTCCTGTCTAGTTGTTTTGTTCTTCAACGTTTTCAGAAAATTCTCTACCTCCGTAATTGACATCTTTAATTCTCCTAACCATGTGCTAACCCGTTGTAACTCCCCGCACAAGAAATTCATATTCAGTTCCTTTGAAATATCTATCCAGCTGAAACAATATTGTTCTGTATACTTCTTTAGTACCTGAGAAAAAAACTTATCCTGAGTTCAGCTGAAATATTTATACAAGTAACCAATTTCATTTTTGTAATTTCTTAATTTAACATCAAAACTTGTGCTCAGGTGTTCTGTTCTGCCATGCTGAAAAAATACTGAAATAAAGCAAAGAAAGCACTACACAATTTCAATTTTCTAAATCCCAAACAGCACAATTCAGTTGGTTATAATATTGTAAGATATTACATTAATCAGAAGAAGCACCAACGATATCCTGTCTGAGCATAGGAAGAATGAACCCTGTCCTCAATAAAAAACTCAAATTTGTGGCAATCAGAAGGTTCCTTGTAGATTTAATGTCCACAATAATGTCCTGTACTCCACTCTAATTTAGAAATTCGGAACCTCACGGGAGACCTCGAAATACACAACTTTTACTCTGAGTCTATTTCCTTAAATTAATCCGTTACCTTCTTTTACCAACTTACGGATTCAGTTCAACCAACCAGAGCCCGCATCAAGTGAAATTTAGTCTCGGAATTCAGGTGGCGGAGTTCAGACATCACTTCTCTTCCCTCAGGTATTTTCGTCCTTCTCGTGGGCTGCCAGAAAATTTTCAACCCCTGGTTGGGTCACATCTCATGGGCTGCCAGACAAATCTTCGACCCCCTGGTTGGGTCCCTTCCTTGATTCTCAAGTGGGTACTTCAACGTCGTATGGAATGGGTCATAGGAATAACGAGGCCCAAAAATGGATTAGGTGTGTTTGGGTCATAGGAATAACGAGGCCCAAAAATGGATTAGGTGTGTTTGGGTCATAGGAATGACGAGGCCAAAAAATGGATTTGGATCAGCCAACGGCTAGTGATGACCTGACCTTGAACGAGTTCGGACTTCTGATAAAATCTTGAACTTAAATTGGAGGCAAGTCCCTTGAAAGTGGCAAGGTTCAAGCAACGGCCAGGTTAGGCCCCTTGTAAATGATTAAGTTCAGACAACGACCGTGGTAGGCCAGCCATTACCTTCATAATTTGTCTTACAGCATGCCGCCAGTGGATAGTTGTTGTTGGCCGGCCTAGATCAACCTCAGATTCTCGGTCGACGGCACCATTTATTACTTCTATAACAGTGTCAAAAGAAGTAACAAGACTTGGTCTGGACTGAAACTTTATACTTTATTCTCAAGATGACAGGCCGTGTCTTCTCGGCTGGACTATCGGATGTTGACTCCACTTACATTGGAGGCCGGATCTTAACTGCCCATACCAACCCAATACGTCACGATTGAGCATCTCCCACCCCTTTCAGTCTCAATGCTCAATCGTGCTGTATCTGTGTTTCCCACTAGATCCTAATTATACCCAATACTGTTACACTTGCGTATGCTACAGGTTTCAAAACCGAAGCACCGTCTTTTCTTTCCTGTAACAAGGCTGCCCCAATTCCAATCCCACTCGCATCTGTTCTCAACACAAATGGTTTGGAAAGGTTAGGGAGCTGTAATACAGGTTTGCTGACCAAGGCCTCCTTTAACTGACTATGGGCATTCTCACATTCTGGTGTCCAAATGATTTGGTCCGGGAATCCCTTTTTCAAGGTTTCCTTCAACGGAGCTCCCAGTTCAGTGAAATGTGGGATAAATTTGTGGTAGAACCCATACAACGAGAGAAAAGATCGCACATCCTTCTTCGTTTTTGGCCTTGGTGCATTTCTGATTTTCTCCAGGTTCTTCTCTTCTGGGACAATGTGTCCTGGAGTGATGGTGTGACCTAGAAATTCCAGAGTCTGGTAACCAATCATGCACTTGGTTGGACGAGCAGTAAGCCCTACTTCCTTGAGCCTATTAAACACTCTCTCCAAGGATTGTAAGTGGTCATCCAAGCTGTCACTGGAAATCATAATATCATCCATGAATGAGATGATGGACGGATCCTGTAAAGGATCAAGTAAAGTCCTCATAATGCGTGTAAACACACTAGGTGCATTGCTGAGTCCAAAAGGCATGACCTTGAATTCGTAGTGTCCACTGGATGTACTGAAAGCCAACAGTGGTCGAATCTCCGGTTTGACTGGTATCTGATAGTACCCCCGACTCATATCCACCTTTGAAAAGTACCGAGCCTTATGGAGCCCATCAAATAACTGAGTTGGATTCGGCAAAGGTTCCACCTGAAATTGTGTGTGACTGTTCAGAAGTCGGTAGTCTATACACCACCGGTGTTCTCCACTTGGTTTCCGTAACAAAACTACCCCTGCATTGTATGGGGATGTGGATGGTGCAATCACGTCATCCTCCAGCATTTTCTGTATTTCTTCCTCCAGGGCCTTTTCTTTAGAGAATGGCACTGGGTAAACCTTTTGACGAACAGGTTCCTGCGTGGTCAAAGTCATCTCGAACTCCACCAACCTCGTTCATCCTGGTTTATCAGTCAGTATCTCCTTATGAGACTTGAGAACCTGGGTTATCTTTTCCCTCTCCTGTGAGGTCAGATCAGGGTTCACTTGTACATCCCTATAGGTTTCCTGGTGTACCAAGGGATATTCCCTGCCCTCGTTGGTTCCCACTTCTGTCTCCACTGCAACTGCCATTGCCATGAGGTGAGCTGCCTTGTCTCCGGGTCTCTCTTCGTATTTCCGCAAGAGATTGATATGGAAAATCTTCGACTTTCCCCGGATCCGGATCTGATAGTTGGTTCTGGATGTCACCCTTTCCACGGGAAATGGTCCTTGCCAACCTATCTCCAGTTTGTTGTTTCCCGTTGAAAGTAGCAACAAGACTTTGTCTCCCACCTCTAGAGATCTTTCTTTAGACCTACGGTTGTAGTAAGCCGCATGTATTTTCCTGGCCTTTTTCAAGTTTTGATTTGCCAGAGTCCATCCCTTGTAGAGTTTTTCTTTCAGTTCCTCCACGTATTTATAGGGTGAGATCACTTCTTCTGACGTCCCCTCTTCAGTCCAACTCCTCAACATGGCTTCCAACGGTCCTTTGATTGTACGATCAAACAGCAACGTAGCGGGTGGTAGTCCGGTTGAGCCATGAGGAACTTCCCGATAGGCAAAGAGTGCTGCTGGGATATATTCATCCCACCTATCAGGTTTTTCCTGCGCTAGTTTCCTGAGCACTGTCATCAACATGCCGTTGAAATGCTCTACTTGTCCATTGGCTTGAGGGTGGTAAGGGCTGGTATGTATGTGGTTAGAGTGAAACACCCTAAATACCTCCTCCATGAGTTTTCCACAAAACTGAGACCCATTGTCCGCCAGAATTTGATCCGGAAAGCCTAATCTGGTAAAGGCCTCTATCAGTGCGTCCGCCACTCGTTTCGAGTCAATCGTGGTTAACGGTATGGCCTCACCCCACATTGTACAGTAATCCACCATTGTGAGTATATACATGTTCCTCTTCCTAGACCTGGGAAGTGGACCCACGATATCGATGGCTACCCTCTCGAAAGGAGAGTTCATGATGGGCATCTCACCCAAAACCACCGGTGCTGTCCAGTGTTTCGGTGCCACCCTCCGGCACTCAGGGCATGACTTCACATACCGACGCACATCATCTGTCATTCCCGGCCAATAGTAATGGCAGGAAATTCGCTGCATGGTGGCGGCAATACCCATGTGTCCACTAAAGGAGATGGTATGCCCCATATGAAGAATCTGGGACCGGTGAGCTTTCGGGACCACCAACTGACCGTATAGGTTGTCTCCCCTTCCTGCTCTCCTGTAGAGTATCCTATTCTTCATGTAGTACTGCCCCCGTCCTGGTGGATCAGCACTTTTCCGCAGCTTTCTGTATCAAGGACGTAAAGTATCATCCTCACTCTGGGCAGTTCGTAGCTCCCCCGGCATTGGGTTAGTCACAATTGCGTCTGCCTCTTCCGTTTTCGTCTGAGAGCGAGTCTGCATTGCTCCCATATGGATTGGCTCCCTGGGAATTCCCAGAAAGACATACCGGCAACCTAGGATTACTGGAAAAATGGGATCGGTCAATACAGCGGCCTTGATGGTGCCGGTGACGAACCTTGACCGACTCTCCACATTAACAATGGGCAACTTCATGGCCACAGCACTCTTCTGTGCAGGCTGTATCTCCATGGTTTCACCTGTGAATTGTTCTGGATGTACAAGATCCTCAGAAATCACGGCCTCCCCGTCCAGTCCTGTGTCGTATAAACACTCCACTTGACGACCGTTAACCTCTACCAATTCCACTACAGGTGGTTTTTCCTGGTCTGGAGTCTCTTCCTCGGCCTCGACCTGTTCGGTGGGCTCCACCTTAGGTTTCCCGGGGCACCCGACGAATTTAGAGTCTCCTGACTTTCCCTTGCAGTCAATAGCATTATGCGTGTTTGATTTGCAGTGGTTGCACCATTTCCCTGTCCTAGATTTTATAGTGCCGGACTTGAGTGAACTCTCCTGGTGGCGAGCTTCCTTGTTGACCTTGGCATTTTCCGTGACAACCTCCTTGGAAGTCACTTGACATGCTGCGAAGTGAGGGTTCTTAGCCTTTGATTTGCAGTCCCTCGTATTGTGAGAGGGTGACTTACAAATTGAACACCACTTCTCCGACCACGGTCGTTTTGGTGTAGAGCTTGAAGTGCTCTTGCTTCCCTCCTTC
This sequence comes from Cepaea nemoralis, assembly GCA_014155875.1. Lineage (NCBI taxonomy): Eukaryota > Metazoa > Mollusca > Gastropoda > Stylommatophora > Helicidae > Cepaea > Cepaea nemoralis. The sequence continues at coordinate 1,177,419 of JACEFZ010006257.1, read as the reverse complement.
TTCTTCTCTGAACTATACTCTGATTTTTGCACATAAGGTTTCCACTTTTTTGTTCCTGAGTTTTTGGCTTTCTTCTTATCATGTTTCTCCTGACTTTTGGTGTTGGTGGAAAGGTTTTCCCCAGCCTCCCCATGTACCTCGACGAACCGTTCTGCTAATTTTGTCACGAGGTCAATACGTTCCGCTCCTTGTTCTCCCGGGAACGTCCTGAGAGGTTTAGACATTTGCTTCTTCAACTGGTCGACCACCATGAGCTCTTCCAGACTCTCATAGTCATGTGCGAACCCAGCCAAATCCATCCACTTATGGAGATAAGATTTTAGACGCAAACTGTAGGCGGCAAACAACTCCCCCGGTTCTCGTTTCGCTGCTCGAAATTTTTTCCGGTAGGTATGTGACGTAACCTCGAATCGTTTCAGCAGAGCCGTCTTTAACTCGTCATAATTGTTCTCATGTCCTGGTGGCAGGCGAGAATAAACCTCGTAGCCTGTCCCGCGTAAACCCTGGGATAGCTTGAGATTCCATTTGTTATGCTCCAGACCCATAGCAACAGACATTGCCACGATGCGTTGAAGGTACTGGTCAATCTTCTCTTTGTCCTCCTCGTAGACCGCTAAAGGAAACTTCATAGCATGGTACCCATGTCCACCTACTGGTGTTGAGACTGGGATGGAGGAACCTCCAACTGCTCCTTCAGTTTCTTCATTAGATTGACTCTTCAACTCGAGCTCCCTCATCCGGTACTCGTGCTCCCTTTTCTGAGCCTCCTGCTCCGCTTCCCGTTTCCTAGCAGTTTCCTCAACTTCAAGTTTCCTAGCTGCCTGCTCAGCTTCCAATTTCCTAGCTGCTTGCTCAGCTTCCAATTTCCTCGCTTCTTGTTCCAACTCCATCCTTCTCAATTCCAACTCGGCCTTTCGATCTTCCCTTTCTGCTTGACGATACTCTCTCTCCACTTCCTGTATGTAATCCGTTAGAGCAGAACTCGACAGTCAAATTTCTTCCCCCTTTGCCTTTAATTCTGCAGTGGTTAGTTTCGGAGTGGCCATTTTACAGAGAGTTAAGCTAGCAGGTCGAGTACAATATAACTGCAAATTACTATACAGATATATGAACAAGTACTATAAATCTAGATATTACCACACACAACACATTCACTCAGTGACAAGAGTAGAATCAGGACCACAGACCTATGCAGACGTGTGAAGTGTGAACAGGTAAGATATTTGTCCTAACCCCTATCCACATTCACTCTAGCTGGATTCTCCAATATGATATCTCCCTCTTATAACTAAGGATCCCGTGTCAAAAGACCTCGTTGTCAGAGGATCCCACTGTCCAGGGATCACGTTTACGAGAGATCCCGCTGTCCAAGGATTCCGTTTACGAGAGATCCCGCTGTCCAAAGATTCCGTTTACGAGAGATCCCGCTGTCCAAAGATTCCGTTATCGAGAGATCCCGCTATCCAAAGATCCCGTTATCGAGCTCCCAATTATGTCGTGTCCTCCTTTAAAGTGTCGTCCCTGGAGTGAGGAGAGTCAACACCCACATTATAATATTTTTCTTTCCTATCAATATCCTGGAGAATCCACCAGCTTCCGTCCAACACACTCCATCAGCCCGTGGACACCTTTTCCTATCACTCTCTCACTGTCGTACTATGCCCCCTCTCATACTTCCCCAACGCAACATACTCAACAACTCTTGCTTCCAAAAAATTAATAAAGATTAATTTATTAAAAAGAAAAGTGTAACGTATATGAGACGTGTATGCGAAGAAAATGTGTGTCGTGTATTATAACATAAATGTATAGGTCAGACCACAGAGTTCAGGATCAGAGTCCAGACATCATTGCAAGGATTACACGACATCACACGAGTCAGTACAATAGACCTCACCGAAGTCGTATCCTTCTCTCCAGACATGTCCTCCTCCAGGAGCTCTGATGACCATGGGATCTGAATCCCATGTAAATATATAATCCGTGGAAAATACTATTATTGTTCCTAACACAACGGTTCCTATTAGTTCTGTATTTTCACTCTTAAACAGTCAATGTATCTAGACAAAAATGGCTTGCTTTATTCACTAGATATAGTCTGACAGTTATGATTTCCTTGATACGTGGAACAACTACACTTCAATGTTTGGTTTCATCTAATGTGAACATCAGTTCCTACTGATCTAGTTCCACGTGGGCTGAACATCCATCACTTCAGGTGTGTTAACGATTGGTATGCACTCATGTAGGATACATATACCATTAGGCTCCACCGAGCAATGTGTATTAACCTCTTCCGTTGCGAAAGTTGCTGGCCCATCTCTTTGCAGCATAATTTATCCGGGATCGGATTTTTCATTGGTTCCGGGTTCTTCATTCCAACCAGAGGGAACCTGTAAAATAAATCATACAACTGGTGATAGCCTCCCCGTCACTGATCTCTATTAGATGATCGTGGGCCATCGGCCTCGCTCAGAAAATACAGTGAACCTACTCTGTCATGGACAGATGACTCAACCCATTGGTTATCATCAGGCCAAGACAAGAAAATAAAATCAACAAACAGAATGCGGAACCCCGCCCACCAGGGACACCTACTGGAATATCCCAATTATCCCTCATTACTCAATTCTCAACTAGTAAAGCTTATCAACACTTCACTAATCTATTTTCAACTAACAGAGCCAAGTATCACTTCCCTACTCTAGCTAGTTTTCCACTAACAGTGCTAATCATCACACTTTAGTTTTAACAAGGCTACAGCCTATATTAATTAGAACTAATTATAATAGGTTCTACCTTAGGCAACACCGCAGTTAGATCCAATTACATCCACTCTTGCCATGACAGGCACGTGTACAATTAAATTAACTCAATTCGCACACGGTAGACATTTTCCAATCAGAACCGCAGTGCCGAAGCACGTCCGCTAAAATCCAAGGTTTGAGTTCAACTGTCCTCTCCAATCATGGTTTTTGGCAAAACCTAAAATTGGTCACGTGACGGTATTCTTCCTGTCCACACATGTGTTATTTAGACATATCATCCATTGTCAAGAATCCATTTTCCCTGGCTTAGTCACTGTCAGAGTTGTCATCACTTGTTTTGACATCCCCAACAAGCTAGCGAGTTACTGTATGATCCCAACAACAGTTTTTCATAACAAGCTGCCAATCTGCGTGATGTCCGGAAATTCCAAATTGACAGACGGACTGTTTTCTTCCGAGCTGAGTACTTCCGCTTCCAATCCGACCTGTTTATAAACTGTCAAAGCGATGTATGATTCAGCTCACCCACTTCCCCTACACATCTGCAGCTGTTAACTCTGCCCGACCTGTTAAGGTTGACATCTGATTGTAACCAGGATCTGACGGGTTCTATCTGTATTCGAATGTTGATAAACTGTCAAAGTGATGCAGGGACTTGTCTCACTCACCACCGAATGTTCCTAATCTTTCGACCAGATGTAAACACGGCCAGCTACATTTTCTGGATTTGTTGAAACAACCTTTGGCCTCGAACAGGCCGCTAATACAGAACGCCTTTATTCCCATCACGGTTAAATCACGCTGGTCCATCATGTGACATTGTGTAGCATGGTTGGTTTGAATCCACTGTTTTGTTTGGCACTGTATCAGTTAAGGCTCGTTGGGCACATGGCGCTAGACACATGAATAGAACTATCGGTACTCAGTGGTGATGTGGCCCGTATCACGCCGTCGTCGTCCGATTAAACACGAAATAACAGCAAAATAGCTAAGCCAATGAGGAGGATGGACACTGATGCACTAGTAAATAATTAAAAGTAAAATGGAAAACATCATCATCATCATGTGCACTGCTAGCTGACGTAGGCGTTCTTGGCTCTCCACAGATCTCGGTCTTTAGTGTTCTAGATCAACGCAGCTGATGATATTCCTCCATGCCATCGTCTCAATCCATCCAGCATCATTTCTCGAAAGCTGTTTGTCTCTTTCTTATTGTTGTAAATAATGTTTTAATTTCATTAGCATCTTTCGGGCAATCGTTATTAGTTACTCTGGCAGTCCCAACAATTTGCTTACAAATACTTCATAATTTTTCCTTTATATACCAAGATTCACTGCCATACAGCGAAACAGGCTCTATATAGCATTTCAGCATCTCTTTCCTACAATCATTGATAGTGACTTATTGCACAAGCCAATTTTCATGTTCTGTAATGCAGCTTTAGTTTGTCCTAGTCTGCTTTTAATCTATGTTGTGCATCTTCTATCTGATGTTATAAATGCCCCTAGGTATTTAAAATTATCCACCCAGTTAAACATTTCCCCTTCTATTTCCATTTCACATTTTGGTGTCATCTTTGTCTTTGATATCACCATCGTTACTGTTATCTTGATATTCAAGGGAGAGTCCTTTCTTTGCACTCTTCGTTACTACAATGACCAGCAGTTGTCGCAGATCTTTTGCCTTCAGCGCCGCCAATACTGTGTAAACAATGTAAATAGGTTGCAACATGTGATGGCACTAGCACCTTACAGTTCCATGGTAGGTAACTGACTACATGCCCCCCTCCCCCACCCTAAAATAGACACCCCTCTCCCCCCCACCCCCCCCCCAAAAAAAAATTATCTCAAATAACAACTAGTATAATAAACATTCACCTAAGTATGGTACGTTACATCTTCATCATCATCAAGTGCCGTGCTGACTGGCGTAGGCGTTCATGACTCTTCACAGATCTCGGGTTTTGGTTTTCTGGATCAATTCTGCCGTTGATATTCCTCCATGCCACCGTTGCAATCCATCCAGCATCACTTCTCGTGGTCTGCCTCTGCCTCTCTTCCCCTCAATCTTTCCAGTTGTCACGATGTTCTCCAGCGCCTCTCTTCTCATCACATGACTCAAAAAAAAAAAAAAAGGAAAAGAAAGAAAAGCTGTTTGTCTCTTTCTTATTGTTGTATATAGTGTTCTAGTTTCGTTAGCCTCTTTGAGGTATTCGTTGCTAGTTACTTTGGCAGTCCAAGGAATTCGCAACATTCGTCTAAGGAACCACATCTCTGTTACTCCCAATCTCTTCCTAATTTGTTCATTTACATTCCAAGATTCACAGCCATACAGCAAAACAGGTTCTATATAGCTCTTCAGCACTCTCTTTCTTACATTCAATGATAGCAACGTATTGCATAATATATTCTTCATTTTCTGAAATGCAGCCTTTGCTTGCCATATTCTGCTCTTGATCGCTGTTATGCATCTTCCATAAATATCCCTAGACATTTAAAACTATCCACTACCGTAGACCTCGAGGTAGACCAAGAAGACGGTGGAGAGATAATATATATACAGACCTACAAGCACTTGGAATCAACGACTGGCAAGAGAAGGTCAACCAGAGAGACGAATGGAGACAGATTGTATCTGCAGCAAAGAACCTCAATGGCTCGGAACGCTGAAGAAGAAGAAGAACATGGTGAAGAATTTTCCCTTCTATCTCGATTTTACATTTGGGTGTCACCTGTTTCTTTGATATCACCACTGTTACTGTTTTCTTGATATTCAAGGAGTGTTCTTCCTTTCCGCTCTCTGTTACTACAATGTCCAACAACTGTTGTAGATCTGCTGCATTATCCTCTGTCATTGCTGTGTCATCTGCATAGCGTATATTATTTATATTATAACCTCCAAATATTATTCCTGGCTTTTCTTTGATCTCTTTCATTATTACTTCGCTATAGAGGGAGATGAGATCCGGTGACAAAACACATCCCTGTCTTACTCCCAACTTTATGTGTTCATAATTTCCTTCTTTATTTCCTATTTTAATTGCTGCTGTTTGGTTCCAGTAAATATTTTTTATTATTCTGAGATCTTTCCCATCAGTGTTAATATCTTCCAACATTTTAATCAGTTCATCATGTTTTACTTTATCAAATGCCTTAGTATAATCTATGAAGCACAAATGTATGTCTTTCTTTGTCTCTACTGATCTTTCTAATAGTGTTCGTAATGTGTATATTGCATTGCTTGTACCTTTTCCTTCCACAAATCCATACTGTTCTTCATCAATTTCCATTTTTATTTTCTTCCTTGTTCTTTTCATTATAATTCTGAGTAGAAGCTTAGTGACATGATTTATTAGGTTAATTGTACGAAAATCTTTGCATTCAATTGCTCCTTGTCTTTTTGGTATAGCTATAAATACAGATTTCAACATATCGCTTGGTATATATCTACTGCTATAAATATCATTCAACATTTTGATTAATATATCTACTCCAAATTCTCACATTACTTCTAATTCTTCTATTGTGATTCCATCTGGCCCAGCTGATTTTCCTTTCCTCATATGCTTGATAGCGTCATCAATTTCTTCTTTTAGATTAGGTGGACCTTCTAAGTTACTTTCGTCTGTTAATTATGCCCTTTCTCGATCATAAAAGTATCTTATATACTAATTCCACCTCTTAATTATAGCATCTTCCTCCAATAATATATTTCCTGTTTTTGATTTTACACAACCTGTATTTATTCTTATGTTTCTTCTTGTAATCTCACTGATTTGTGTGTGCATATGTTTTGTATCTTTAACAGAATTTAATTCAATTTTCTTGCACTGTTCATTTAACCGATTTTCTTTTGCCGTCACACAATTATTTCTTATTTCTTTATTTATCTCATTATATACATGCTGATCATTTTTACTCTTTTTTCCTTTTGGCCATCAACTTTTATATTTCTTCAGTCATCTATTTTTTCTTAGCCTTTTGGCTTTTCTCCGGTAATATTTCTTTGCTCGTTTCATGAATGGAATCCCTTAACATTTCCCATTGTTCGTTTATATTCTGTATTTTAGCTATTGCATTATACCTATTTTTCACAATCACTCTGTATTGTTCTTGAATTTCGTTATCTACCTTCAAAACCTCTTTATTAAGTCTCATGTTTCTAACCACTTTTTTCTTCTATTCAGTCTTACTTTTATTATACAACATAGTGGTACATGATCACTATTACAGTCAGCACGCGTCATTGTCTTTACATTAATTAACGCATTTCGAAACCTTTTATTGATAAGTATGTAGTCAACTTGGTTGAGTATTTTCTTATCAGGGCTTTTAGATGTGTAAAGTCGTATTTTATAGTGTTTAAACCAGGTATTTCCAATTATCATATCATTGATAATTGGCCATTCTATTAGTTGTTCTCCTAGTTCATTTTTTTTTTGGTACCTAAACTATAATTCCCCACTACATCCGCCATTTTTCCCTTTCCTACTTTTGCATTAAAATCACCTAGTATTATTTTTATATCTTGTGATTCAATTTGAGACATTGCCATGTCTACTTCATCGTAAAAAATGTTGTATTTCTTCATCACTACTGCTTGTTGTTGGTGCGTATACTTGTACAATATTTATATCTATTGGCTTGCCTTTCTAATGTGACCATAATAACTCTGTCTGAAATACACCAGTAACCATTAATTGATTTGGCTGTTTGTTTATCAAATATTAGCTTTACTCCTTTTTCGTGTATATCCCCTCCAGAATAAATTATTGTGTGTTTTTCGTTTTTAATTTTCCCTGATCCCTTCCATCTCATCTCACTTACGCCTAGAATATTCAATTTCATACTTTCCATTTCACTTATAACATTGTGTAACTTTCCAAGCTCACTTAACGTTCTAACATTCCATGTACCTATTTTAAACGTGTTTGTTTTAATTAAGATGCTGCCTTCAGTCTTCGGAAGACGTTTTGTTAGCACTCGTTGCACTTGACTGTCCCGACCGGACAAGGATGTCCTAAAACAGTCATTGACGTCGTTTACTAACATTGAAGTGTGTTTAGTCATGAAGACTTGGGAAGATAATGTGGTGGTTTCCCCTTGGCTTGCACATCCACATGGAGTCTGTTACCTCAGCCTTTGACAGCCCAATCCTACTGTCAGGACAAGTGAGTGCCCTTCTCTGCCCAGCTGCAGGGCTGTCCAATTATCTTGTTGGTTCCATCCATCCATCCATCCATCCATCCATCCATCCATCATGTGCCATGCCGATAAGCGTGGGCGGTCATGTTCAGCCATCTCACTCGATCACCAGAGTCGTGGATCAGCTCTGTGTTCCTGTCTCGACCATGCCACGTGGCCAAGCCATCCAGGTATTTACTTCTCGGTCTTCCCCTTGGTCTCTTCCACTCGATCTTGCCAGTCATCACCAAGGTCTCCAAGTCATTTCTTTTCATAACATGCCCACACAATTTTGACTGTCTACGTCTAATGACTCTAATCAGTTTGCTATCGTCATTTGTTTCTTGAAGGACTTGTTCATTGGTTTTTCTGTCTGTCCATGGTAGTCTTTTCCTTTTCCTCAGAAACCACATTTCCACAGCCATCAGCTGTTTTTCAGCTTGACTGCTCATTGTCCACGCTTCACATCCATACAAAAGTATAGGTTCTATGTAGCACTAATGTCAGACGGGCCTGCGTGCCCAATTTTTAACCCTTTGAAAATAAAGACTTATTATTATTATTATTATTATTATTATTATTATTATTATCTTTTTCTCGTTTTCAACTGATATCTTTTTATTGGTCAGTTTGTTTTTCATCTTGTTGGTTACATATTCCTTTTTTGCATCTGGCTGAAGTATAATTTGACATTGGCTTGTAGTTTATACGAATTTAATCTTATTATGATCTGTTTTAGAAGATTGGTTGTTTACAATTGTTGGTGTTGGTCGGAGTCCTTGATTTGATCATCACAAAAGTCCACATAATACAGCTGATCTTCCGGATCTACCTTAGGTTAATTATAATTGCCATGTTAAATATTACTTTAGTGAGACATATGTTACTGGTTATTTTCCATGCCTTTTAATGCACATTGTTCTGTTGTTATCTAAGATTAGCTTCATAGGTGATGTATGAATAAATTAATGTACGAGAGGAAAGAGATAAGAAGGGCAGAATGTCAGACAGGCATGCGTGCCCAATTTTGAACCCTTTGAAAATAAAGTTTGTTTGTTTGTTCTTTCGTTTCTTTGTTCGTTGGTTCGCTCTCTCTCTCTCTCTCTCTCTCTCTCTCTCTCTCTCTCTCTCTCTCTCTCTCTCTCTCTCTCTCTCTCTCTCCTCTCCTCTCTTACTCTCTCCATCCCTCCCAGCAGTACTCGCTATAAGTCAGGACATGTTTTGGGAAGTAAAGGTGGCCGACATGAGACCGGCCACATCAGCCTCGAGTGTTGAGTGCTCTATACAAATGTGGGTCCAGCAATACATGCCCAGTGCTCTATACAAATGTGGACCCAGCAATACATGCCCAGTGCACCTTAAGGTGTGTAAAAGCGACCTTTACGTTTGCCCTGTTGTTTCCATGGTGATGACGAAATCCGCTGTCTGTGGGCACGCTACACAAAGATGGCTAAACTCGTTATCTAATGTTTATTTGTATAGTGAACAACCAATAATGGGTGACTGTGTTTTCTCGACCTGTTCCCATGCACCTGTACACAAATATATTTAAATAGTTTTAGCATCCAGAAAGATCGACAGGTACGGGCGCCACGTCACTCTTACGTTATTATTTTACTCCATAGACTTTCAGATATTTATCTGCATATAGTTTTCTTTGGCAATTGCCTACTATGACCAACCCTTTACTGGCACTCACTCATTCATGTTATGGTCATCCATCCGGGTATTCCTTCTTAGTTTTCATTCTCAGCCCACCATCATATCTCAATTACTTCCAGTTTCCCGCCTTAGCCTCATCCCCTTTTCATGTACCACTTCCACTCGTTTACCTGGGATCTTCACTGAACCGTTACCATCTCCTACCCCGGTCCCTATGACACTACAGGCTCCCAAGGCAATATATATATATGAGTATCTACGTCAAGATTGACGTTAGTATCACAGCCGGGGATTCTGATATAAGTAGCACATTTTTTCATTCTTTAATTTTCTCTTCACTATTTTCATCTTTCCATTCTTTTCATCCCGTTCTTATGCCTTTATGTAGTCACTGTTGTGTCTTCACAGTGACTATGTATTGTGTTTTGAGTATGCATTTGTTTGATAAAGGCTAGTTGCCGCAATGTTCAGTGTTTTCTGTAACTGAGTTCCGTAAAGTTGCATTACTTTATATTATTTTATAATGTTTACATATGTAGTTTCATATATTTCATCTATCATCTACCCCAAACTGCTCAGCGTAATCTTGCCAAGAAATCAATAACAGCGGTAAAACACTGGTGTTGACAGCGATGTCCTGTAAACAGGATATGTGAGAGAAAAAAATCTATCCCAAAAGAATAATTACTTTTGAACGACATTTGTAGTTAAGCTAAACTGGTATATACGTTGGATGGAAGCTATTGAATGTGACAATAAATATGAGGTTAATTTTGCGTAGCTTAGATTAGGCAGCTGATACTTGCTCTTCCTTGATCTCTATAGCCAGATTTTCCACGGCTGTAGGCAAAAAGAGGTAGCTGGATTGATTTAACTCCCATTGATTTGTTTCCCTACTACAAATTCAACTCCTTTTAGACTCTAGGAATCTAAAACATTACCCTAATGAATTTCCAAGCGTTGTAAATTGTCTTACTTCTGTCTGTCCCGGGGCACTGCTAGTCTAATGTGATAAACTGTTCAGGCAAGACACAGTTAACCTAATAACAGCTTGAATCAGAATATTTTACAGTATTGATTGACATTCACAGAGCGAGAGAGGAAACTTAGTAACCGCAATAGCAAAGACACGCTAGGCAACAGAAAGGCATATGTGAAAAAGGACACACCAGAGAAGAGCATGTGTGAAGTGGGTGCGTACACTGAAATCCTGTTCGTCACATTCAAATGGCGCTGTCATGTTCTCTCTGATTGATTGATTGATTGATTGACCTAGGAACCGACATCACAGCATTCGGGGCATTCCCATAGGCGCTCCGTCCCCATCCGCAGCAGCCAGCGAAGAGTTCCAACACCAATAGTACTAGTAGCAATATGATTTGATGTCCGACTCGCCTTTCCTCTGAGCGTCGAGCGTTGGCCAAATCCCCTCGTCACTCCTCGCTGCTTCATTCTTGCCAGACCATGATGATCCATTTGCTCCTGCGAGATGTACACGTGCTCCCACACGGCCGCAACTACGTCTGCCTTGTCATGCATCAATACTCCACCAAGTTTTGCAGAGCCAGATAATCTGTCCGCCAGTTCATTCCCCAGCACACCGGCATGCCCCGGAGAAAAGATCCAGGCGATGCTTGTCACCCGTGACCCCCGAAGCGAAGCAAGCCACTCTGCACGAAGCATGCCTGTCCTCACCTTTCTCATCATGCTCTCTGAGTCAGTTGCAATCACGATGTGTGTGTGTGTGTCGTATTCTCGATCCAGCGGAAAACTGCAGTGACTGCCTGCATCTCCCACTGTCTGAAAATAGTTATTATTTTCGGTTTAATTTTCCATGGTATTCCTAAAAGTTTTGTATTTCGTTTGTTTGCTTCCTCACAAAATCCGTCACATTGCTGATGTGTGGGTCTGGATAAACTTTTTTTTTCGAGTTGGCGAATAAAGGCAACCAATCCAGTCACCACATATTGTACAGTCATCTAGTCTGAGAATGGAGGTGGAGGCAGTCACTGCGGCGTTACACTTGGCTGGCGAACAAAAAGTACACACATATCATGATTGTAACGGATTCACAGAGAATGCTGAGAAGGGATAAGACAGGTGTACTTCTGGCAGAGTGCCATGCTTCAATTCCAACATCAAAGATAGGGAGCATCACTGGACCATTTCCCCGGATCATGCTTGTGTGTTGGGAGATGAGCTGGTTTGCACCGCGGAGTGGAGTATTGGTGCACGATAAGGCAGGTGTGGTCAGGGCCTTTTGGGATCATGTTAATGGGGTGGAAGAACAGACAAATCATCATGGCCTTGAGAGAGTGGTGGAGCACGGTGTGACTAGAAAGTTTGGCCTGACAGTAGGTACTCTCAAGGATCTGGTTCCAAATAGATACGTACCGGGGATCATCTGCTAGAAGAGAGTTCTCAACCTAAAATTGGTACATGGAAATGACATGGGAAGTAAAGGCAGCCCATCACTCACCGAGTAACAGTTAGTCAATACAATTATGGGCCCAGCAATATGTATCCAATATGCTTCGAAGTGCATAAGAGGACCCTCTAATTCATCAAACACGGACTTTGGAATTTGCTAGATTTATAATAACACAATTAGTGAAGAATGGACGTTGTGGCTGGACAACCTTCATTAGGATACAAAACTAACACAGACTTAGATTAAAATAACAAACAAACAAAGAAGTTCTTGGAGAACCACACGAGCACAAGAAGCTGATGTCAGAAATTAGATGCCCTCACTGAGGATATTTTTGGACATGTTATGAACAGTGATTTGGTTGCTGGTTGATTGGTGAATCCGCTGCAAGACTCATGGCGTACATGTCATGTAAGTGCTGGAGTGGGCTTGCACCTTTTGGGATGAGACTGATGGTAAGACTTTCCCTCGATCCTGTACCTGATTCATTTCTTTATGAGAACTGTGTTGAAGAGCTCCCCTCCCATCTTTAGGCGTGAAACAATTCAGAGGGGTGTGGAAAACTTTTACAGAAATTTCAGATCAACGAAAAAGCATTTTGTGTGTCATCAGATCAGGAAGTCAGTACACGACACACAGACTGGCTGGAAATGGGCCTAGATTGTTTCCTCGAGAGGTTCTATTTACTTCATTGTCTACAGACTTCCAACCCTCCACAGGTTTTAGATACTTCACTGTCTACAAACTCCAACCCTCCACAGGTTTTTAGTAGGGCTGCGACCGATTAATTTAAATTTAATAGTTAACTTAATTAATCGTTAATTTAGATTAAATCAAAACATTTATAGTCACATAACTCACATTATAGTCGTGTGTTTGTCAAAAATCGAAATAACACTGAATTGTTTTGTTCATATGTCATCTATTAACCAACTATGCAAACAGACGAGTATGTTGACAGTTTTTGGTTCAATTGACGAGCGCGTCTTATTAACAATATAACCAGCAGAGCTGAACTGAGGTAGCCGGTATGCACAGAATGGTCTTGGCAAGGAATGCCAATTTTGAATATCGATGCCATTAAGTTTCCACCATTGTAAAGGGTCAACCAATTCAGCAACTTTCTTCTCCATTTCAGACTCAATTAGCTTAATAATTTCTTCATTTGGTTCACATATAGTTTCTTTGTCAATGTCAGTATCATTCGTTGCAGCAGTCTCCGTCTGCTATTCATGAACATTAACTGCTATTTGTTGTTCAATACGTGACCAAATACGTTCTCTTGCATCTTTTGACAAACACTTGGATCAAGTGCTGTTGCAATCTGAAGTATTTCAATACTTGTCATATTAGTTACACATTCACTGAAGTCATTAATAGATGGTGCCTTAAATTTAGCTATGTAGCCTGGATCATCATCGTGTACAGTCATATGCTTTGTCAACGAAGATAGCAGTGGCAATACACAGCTAGATGAAACATAATATTGACCGCCAAGCAGGACCGTGGTCTGACAGAATAAGTCCAAAACTTTGACATATTTCGAAATCTTCTCCCAATCTGAAACAGTTTTGAACCTGTGTATTGCTTCTTTTCATCTGACATGTAGACAGTTAATGCTTCTCTGACCTGTAGAAGACTCTGTAGCATAATAAAATTACTGTTCCATCTTGTTGGTACATCTTGCTGCAGCTTACACAATGGTGACTCAGTACAATTTTGCAACTTGGGTGTGTTTGCAGCACTATGTTTACAATGTTCGACAATTTTTCGACATTCGGTTCATTTGTATAAGTGATTGGAGAAAAGTTTTCGATTAATCGTTAAAAAAATTAATCGTAAAAAAAAAATTAACGATTAATCGATTAATTAATAGTTAACTTCCGCAGCCCTAGTTTTTAGTTACTTCATTGTCAACATAATCCATCCCTCGACAGGTCTTAGACACTTCATTGTCTACAGACTCCATCCCTCGACAAGTTTTAGACACTTCATTGTCTACAGACTCCATATCTCGACAAGTCTTAGACACTTCATTGTCTACAGACTCCATCCCTCGACAGGTCTTAGACATTTCATTGTCTACAGACTCCATCCCTCGACAAGGTTTAGACACTTCATTGTCTACAGACTCCATCCCTCGACAAGTCTTAGACACTTCATTGTCAACAGACTCCATCCATCGACAGGTCTTAGACACTTCATTGTCTACAGACTCTATCCCTCGACAAGTTTTAGCCACTTCATTGTCTACAGACTCCATCCCTCGACAAGTTTTAGACACTTCATTGCCTACAGACTCCAGCCTTCGACAGATCTTAGACACTTCATTGCCTACAGACTCCAACCTTCGACAGGTCTTAGACACTTCATTGTCTACAGACTCCATCCCTCGACAAGTTTTAGACACTTCATTGTCTACAGACTCCAACCTTCGACACGTCTTAGACACTTCATTGTCTACAGACTCCATCCCTCGACATATCTTAGACACTTCATTGTCTACAGACTCCATCCCTCGACAAGTTTTAGACACTTCATTGTCTACAGACTCCATCCCTCGACAAGTTTTAGACACTTCATTGTCTACAGACTCCATCCCTCGACAAGTTTTAGACACTTCATTGTCTACAGACTCCAACCTTCGACACGTCTTAGACACTTCATTGTCTACAGACTCCATCCCTCGACAAGTTTTAGACACTTCATTGTCTACAGACTCCATCCCTCGACAGATCTTAGACACTTCATTGTCTACAGACTCCATCCCTCGACAAGTTTTAGACACTTTATTGTCTACAGATTCCATCCCTCGACAGGTCTTAGACACTTCATTGTCTACAGACTCCATCCCTCGACAAGTTTTAGGCACTTCATTGTCTACAGACTCCATCCCTCGACAAGTTTTAGACACTTCATTGTCTACAGACTCCATCCCTCGACAAGTCTTAGACACTTCATTGTCTACAGACTCCATCCCTCGACAAGTCTTAGACACTTCATTGTCTACAGACTCCATCCCTCGACAAGTCTTAGACACTTCATTGTCTACAGACTCCATCCCTCGACAAGTTTTAGACACTTCATTGTCTACAGACTCCAACCTTCGACACGTCTTAGACACTTCATTGTCTACAGACTCCATCCCTCGACAAGTCTTAGACACTTCATTGTCTACAGACTCCATCCCTCGACATGTTTTAGCCACTTCATTGTCTACAGACTCCAACCTTCGACACGTCTTAGACACTTCATTGTCTACAGACTCCATCCCTCGACAAGTCTTAGACACTTCATTGTCTACAGACTCCATCCCTCGACAAGTCTTAGACACTTCATTGTCTACAGACTCCATCCCTCGACAAGTTTTAGCCACTTCATTGTCTACAGACTCCAACCTTCGACACGTCTTAGACACTTCATTGTCTACAGACTCCATCCCTCGACAAGTCTTAGACACTTCATTGTCTACAGACTCCATCCCTCGACACGTCTTAGACACTTCATTGTCTACAGACTCCATCCCTCGACACGTCTTAGACACTTCATTGTCTACAGACTCCATCCCTCGACACGTCTTAGACACTTCATTGTCTACAGATTCCAACCTTCGACAGGTCTTAGACACTCCATTGTCTACAGACTCCAACCCTCCACTGGTTTTAGACACTCCATTGTCTACAGACTCCAACCCTCCACTGGTTTTAGACACTCCATTGTCTACAGACTCCAACCTTCCACTGGTGTTAGATACTTCATTGTCTACAGACTCCAACCCTCCACTGGTTTTAGACATTCCATTGTCTACAGACTCCAACCCTCCACTGGTTTTAGTTACTTCATTGTGTGCAAACTCCAACCCTCCACTGGTTTTAGTTACTTCATTGTCTGCAAACTCCAACCCTCCACTGGTTTTAGTTACTTCATTGTCTGCAAACTCCAACCCTTCACTGGTTTTAGTTACTTCATTGTCTACAGACTCCAACCTTCGACAGGTTTTTAGTTACTTCATTGTCTGCAAACTCCAACCCTCGACAAGTTTTAGACACTTTATTGTCTACAGACTCCAACCTTCGACAGGTCTTAGACACTTCATTGTCTACAGGCTCCAACCCTCGAAAGGTTTTAGTTATTTCATTGTCTACAAACTCCAACCCTCGACAGGGCTTAGATACTCCATTGTCTACAAACTCCAACCCCACGCCCCAGGGGGAATGGGTAGCGAGAAACTTGGACACTATGGGAGAACAAACACACTTTATAAATAAGAGCAGTAGGAAGACGCCGGTCTCCATGGTTAAGAATGTTGTTCGTAATCCCGCATACTCTCATGTACGAAACACAGCTGCGCGAGATTCCGTAGCAGATTGCGTCGCATTGGTTTCTTAAGGAGGTATGTAAGCCGGTCGTTCAGAAAGCAATGGCGAACTAGTGAATGTAAAACTTACCAAGACATCAACAGCAGCTGAAACATGCTGGTGCTGACTGGGATGTCCTGTAAAGGATATGCGAAAAAAAAAAGTAGGAAGACAAACAGTGATGAACACCTGGGCGCCTTAGCCAAAAGACAGAGTCAGGAAATTAAATATACCTCAGTCAGCATGGCCGAATGGATAAGAAGCGTTTGTTCATAAACATCCAGTGTGCTGATGCCAAAGGTAGCCAAAATAGACAACTCCAACACCGATTAGCTGAGACTAAAATGTTGACTTCTCATCCTTGAATTGACGACGTAACTCTGAAGTCGGAGTGGGTTCGCCTGATGGCGAGGGACACTGGTAATATGGAAAGCCACACGCAAAATTCAGTCCACTGCTACTAGATGTAGTGTGTATGGACTAATCTTGAGTTTAAAGAGAGCAAACACCAAAACAGCAGCAGCAACAACAACAACAACAACAACAACAACAACAACAACAACAACAACAACAACAACCTACCTAATCCGAGAATAACATGGCAACAGAAATAGATGAAGATCTAAGATCACACGGAGACGAAAAATGCAGACATAAATTAACAAAATGGGAAGGACATGGACAGTGCTGAATGGGATAGCTAGGGATAAAATGGCTTGGAGTGAGGTGGTTTATGGCTTTATGTCCCAATAGTGGATAAAGGGTGAAAGAAGAAGAGTCCGAGACTGGTGCCAGCTTTACACAATAATTGTCCAAACTTAGCGGCATGGCACATGGTCATAACGATGATATCTCGATACTGATGATGATAATGACGATGACAATGATGCTGATAACGATGACAATGATGATGATGATCGACAAGGGCGTTTTTATTGATTGACCCAGTAGTTGTACATCTTCCAAGATGAAAGAGAATTGCTCGGTTGTTCCTCATGATCTCTATTTAAATTCAAAGTCAATTTGAAATCTGGACTAAACAAAAATCTCTCCTCGTGTTTTCCACACGAAAATTTAGTTATATAAGGATGCTTACGTGGTGTTATTCTGACTGTAGAAACGAGCAGAGAACACACGCCTGCAATGTTTTGATGCTGTTAGAAATAAACTAGTGTTTACGTTCTGGGGGAAATTAGGTTTTCATATTCTTCCTTTCAGGATGGAGTCTCATGAAAAGCTTTTGAGATGGTGAGGGGGGGGGGGGGCTGAAAAAAAAGGGGGGGGGGTAGTATAGGAAGAAGAAGAAGAAGAAGAAGAAGAAGAAGAAGAAGAAGAAGAAGAAGAAGAAGAAGAAGAAGAGAGAAAGAGAACGAGAGGGGGGACATAGAGAAGATAGAGAGGAGAGAGAGAGAGGAAGGGAGGCAGAGGAAATCGAAGGGAAGAGAGGGCAGAGAGACAGACAGAGAGAGGGAGAGCTACAGTCATAGAAAGAAAGAGAGGGAAAGACAGACAAAGAGAGCGACAGACAGAGAGACAGACAGAAAGAGCGACAGACGGAGAGAGACGCAGACAGAAAGAGTAACAGACAGAGAGAAACACACAGAGAGACAGAGAGGGAGAGACTGAAAGAGAGACAGACAGACAAACAGAGAAAGAGAGAGAGAGAAGGGGGAGAGAGGGCAAATAAAGAGAGAGAGAGAGAGGCGAGAGAGGAAGGGAGGGAGGGAAATAGAGGGAAGAGAGCAGGAGAGAGAAACAGAGAGGGAGAGAGCGACATAGAGTGCGTGACACATGCGCGAGCGCGCGCGCACACGCACACACACAGAGAAAGAGAGAGAGAGAGAGAGAGAGAGAGAGAGAGAGAGAGAGAGAGAGAGAGAGATTTGCTAATATCTAGTTTTTCAATTTTCTCCATTTAAATAATGTTTGTATTGAAAATAATATACTGGCATAAATATATATATGATTATACCTCTAAGCTGCTTACAGCCCATACAACAATTAATCAGTTTATGCCAGACGATAACAGGAAACCAATGACGTAGTTGTTTTCTACATTGTACGTCACAGGTCTAATCCTTCATTACCCTGTGGTTTGTAATGCGCACAAAGTTGCCCACACAACCGTCTTCAGGCGTTTCCTGCCACCATGAGCCAGATGTCCTACCTCGGGAGTTGTCATGTATGAATTATCCATCTCATCTCGAATTCATCTACCGCGTGGACTCTCTCTTCTCTGCTTCCGCGATACACTTCTCCCCATAATTATCTCGTCCAGACATTCATATCCCTTCACACGCTGAAAAGCCGGCACTGTGGCCAAGGAGTTACTAACGCAATTTGCAACCCCGCATAAAGCGCTCGAAACACAGCTGCGGCCGATTCGGAAGCAGCCCGCCTTGCTCTGAATTTCAAACAATGGTATGCGTTCCAGTCGTTCAGAAAACATTGCACACTACTGAACGTAAACATGTCAAGAAATCACGAACAGCCAAGAATGCCGCAGTTGACCGCGAGGTCCTGTAAAGGATACGCAACTGACTTTTTTAACATGCTGCAAATATTTATTTCCTCAGTTCTATTTTTCTTAATAACCAGCCCTTTTTCAGTAGTGACTTCTTGTTAGATACTTTTTTTTCCCTTGCTCCCCCCCCCCCCCCCCCCCCACCCATCCAATGAGCATTTAACTTTTAAGGACGCGTGTGTTTAAACATCCGGTGTGCTGATTCAAACCCATACTCCGGACAGTTGGACTAAAATGTTGACTTCTCGTCCTTGACTTGGGGACGTACATTACAAGTCGGAGTGGGTTCGCCTAATGGCGAGTGGCACTGGTAATGGGAAAGCTAATCCACACACAAAAAATTCAGTCCAGTGCTACTAGAAGTAGTGTGCATGGACTACGTTTGAGTTCAAAGCAAGAGAGCGCAAAAAAAAAAAATGCATTTTAAATAGCGAATAAGCTGCCACATTCGTGTGCGGCTAACGTGGAGAGCATTGCAAAGGTAGGATTTTCAGTGGAAGCAGGTTGTAAGGCCAATAACAACACGGCATGTTGAAATAATTGAATTGTTTATCGCGCAGCGTATGTGATTAAAAGAAATAGTCCCGCAGCTGGCGCGTCATATGACTATGTGACATGTTAGCACCTTCACGGTTTGTAGGTCTGAGTGCGCGGTGGAATATGTAGCTAGTGTTTCCTCCCATAGCGAACAGTGAAAACTGACATTGAACCATTGCCCGACCATGCTTATGCCATTGTCAACGCAAGGTCCTAACCATGATTCGAATGCATCCGCTAGTCTGCAATGCCACATTTCCTACCATCTTCATCATCATGTGTCATGCCGATAAGCGTGGGCGGTAATGGTTCATCATCTCTCACGATTACCAGAGTCTGGGATCAAGTCCGTGTTTTTGTCCTGATTATACCATGCGACTACGACATCCAGGTATTTCTTTTCTCTGCCTTTCCCTTGCTCTTCTTCTGTCAGTTTTGCCAGTTGTTACCAAGTTTTCATAACGTGCTCAAACAATCTTGACTGTCTGTGGCGTATATTAAGTGAAGAGATAACGAACGAACGAACGAACGAACGAACAAACTTATTTTCAAAGGGATAAGAGAGTAAACTTCATTCGTTCTTTCGTTTCTTCGTTCGTTCGATAACTAAAAATTAGAGGTTGTCAACTGCTAATGGGAAACCAGAAATTGCTCGTCAGATTCCTAAGTGACCTGGACCAGACAGGTCAGGAAAGGTTTACACTAATCAAGGGAGGTTTCTACGTAGAAGGCTGAAGGGGGCACAGGAAAGCCATTGCCGTCAGAGAAGAGACTGGTCACTCCTATAGGAAACTGAAAACGGGTTATATTCGTAGCCGTGGAAGACCGTTTCCATAGCGTAAGATCATGCAGCTTCTGTGTCTGAAGCTTTAACTCTCTAATTCAGCAATTGACTGCACCACTTCCATACATAGCACACAAGCGTTTGTGAATGTTCATCAGTCTCTCTCTCTCTCTCCCCCCCCCCCCCCCCCCCCCCCCCCCCCCCGTTTGCCCCCGTATAAAAATCTAGAACTCAGTTATAAACTGTGGGGAAAATGATGAGACTTGGTATATACACTTATCATTATGTCCACTCAACAAAACAATGTTTGTTCTGGAGATTGTACAGCGGATCTCAATGTGCTTTTTTTTATTTTGTTTAATATGATGTATATAATTTACGGGTCAGAGAATGAAGTGCATAATATGAAATGTATTACAATTTCACATGGAAACACTAGTCTTCTTCTTCTTCTTCTTCTTCTTCTTCTTCTTCTTCTTCTTCTTCTTCTTCTTCTTCTTCTTCTTCTTCTTCTTCTTCTTCTTCTTCTTCTTCTTCTTCTTCTTTTCTTCTTCTTCTTCTTCTTCTTCTTCTTCTTCTTCTTCTTCTTCTTCTTCTTCTTCTTCTTCTTCTTCTTCTTCTTCTTCTTCTTCTTCTTCTTCTTCTTCTTCTTCTTCTTCTTCTTCTTTTTCTTCTTCTTCTTCTTCTTCTTCTTCTTCTTCTCCTCCTCCTCCTTCTTCTTCTTCTTCTTCTTCTTCTTCTTCTTCTTCTTCTTCTTCTTCTTCTTCTTCTTCTTCTTCTTCTTCTTCTTCTTCTTCTTCTTCTTCTTCTTCTTCTTCTTCTTCTTTTGCGTTCATCCGGAGTGTTTTTTCAGATGTAGTTGTGGTGTGTCTGTTAGGCACCCTTGGACCGAAACCCCTTAGGCCAACACATCCGACTGTAGCGTGCATTTTGACAGGTTAGCATTCCTGGGGGACTCTCACTTTTGTGGTGCCGTCCATATCGAAGCTGGTCAAGGTAGAATGGTCAGAGACCTCACGGTCAACCCCCAAGGGAAGGCAGGGGCAGACCATGTGCATTTCCCGCTATTCAAGGAGGCTTCCATAATTGCAGAGCCGGCTAATATTGCTCTGAGACTGGGCTCACCTGAGGAATTGCCACGTCCTGCTCATGGCTGCTTTAATTCCTCACTTCCATGTATGGGGCATTTCTTTTGCCACTGGTCACTCAAGCACCAACCAGGAACGGACAGACTGCGGGCGACATCCACTCAGAAAGCTTTCACTTCGGATTTCCACGTAATGGATTCGTTAGCCGAGCGTTCCATTTCGTGTAAACGAGACATCTTCCACCTTTGCCAACGCTCACTTTATGAGTATAGACTTTCATCTTAACCATTGCGTGCGACTGGGACTTATTTTTCACCTTTAGTAACCGCTCAGAAGGTAGGCTACACGTGCTGCCGGCTCAGCACCATACTTCTATGCATCAGTGAACGAGTAACGGCCAGGCCCTCTCATCCGGGGATCCCTCATATCCTCCAGCTGAGAGCCTCCGAACAGGTATCTAAACTAAGCATGTAGGGTGCTCAGCATCGCACCTCCATTTTGCACTAGGTGAGTATAGGTCTGGCTCTCACATCCGAGGGCTTATAGTTTAAAGGCGCTCAGCCATATCCTTCAGCTGAAAGCCTTAGAGTATGTGTCTGGATCAAGATTTTCTGCCTCCATAAGCCTGATTTGAACTCTTGGCTGCTATCCTCAGTCTACCTGCAGAGCAGCAGGTTATGTCTCGCTTAGTCTGGCCCTTAACCCAAGTCTTCCAGACACATAGTTGTGCCTCCGTCGGTTTAGCTCTTGGGGTCATTGGGACACTCAAGGCCCCTCCCCCACCTCCACCGCGACAAGGTGGAGACAAATTAGGGGGGGGGGGAGCATCAGTGTTCAATAATGAATAGTCTCCGTAGTGCACGGAAATTTCCTTATGAGAAGCACGTCATATCGTGGAACGGAAGTGTCCAGAGGTGACGTCAGTAATTTCTGTAAAATAAGTTTTTTTTCTTTTTTAAAGCATGAATTCAATACATTTTCGCCGAAACATTAACGACATTTCGCCGCTTTCCATGATTTCAGTCACATTTGGACCAATTAAAGACATATTCCTTGGGTGGGAGTAAATATAAGACGGCAGGAAAAATTTAATAACGATGCAACAGATACTTTTCAGAAACACTGAACGTTTATGAGGGCAAACATTTGTGAACGCACTATAGACGGAATTCAAAGTTGATTGCGGTATCGCTAACCTGTAGTTTATTTCTAATGACTAAATAGGCCAGGTTTTTTCCAATACACCCGGATTATACAGTACTATCGGGCTTGATAGATTGTGAACGGCCGTGCCAAACTGTAATTGTAAGTGACAGTAGAAATGAGCCTAGGCTAGTAGTTTATGCCAGACATATGTTTGTGGGAGTTCAAGAAAACAGTGGTCTGATTCAGGGATCTGGACTCCGTGTACGGGCGAGCACTAATTAGGCTTATCCAGGCGGTCGTGATTCATATGCGTACGTTAGTGGGAGGTGTTTAATGGGGAATTTTTATTCTGATGTGCGGCTAGGTGTATGAGTAAGTGACAGAGGAAGGAAGGAATGGAGAGAGAAAGAGAGCGAGAGAAGGGAGGGGTAGAGAGACAGAGTGAAAGAGTGTGAGAAAGTGAACGAAAGAGTCACAGACAGAGATAAGAGAGAGAAAGAGAGAAAGAGAGATACTGAATATATATATATATATATATATATATATATATATATATATATATATATATATATATATATATATATATATATATAGAGAGAGAGAGAGAGAGAGAGAGAAGTTATAGCGAGACAATTGGGATATATATATATATATATATATATATATATATATATATATATATATATATATATATATCCCAATTGTCTCGCTATAACTTATCTCTCTCTCTCTCTCTCTCTCTCTCTCTCTCTCTCTCTATATATATATATATATATATATATATATATATATATATATTAGAGAGAGAGAGAGAGAGAGAGAGAGAGAGAGAGAGAGAGAGAGAGAGAGAGAGAGAGAGAGAGGTCATAAGATCCAGTGTGAGAAATTGAAAGAGTGAGTGGAAAGAGAGAGAGAGAGAGAGAGAGAGAGAGAGAGAGAGAGAGAGAGAGAGAGAGAGAGATAAAGAGAAAAGAGGGGGGGGGGGGTGAGAGGAGATGTGAGTAAGGGAGAGTCAGAGACCATGAGGGAGAGAGCGTGTGTGAGTCACAGGTGTTCTTTGACGGGAGTAATTTTAGTTGTGTATTTACTATTTCGGAGCCGCGGTGGAGTAGTGGCCAGACGTTTGCCTGCGGGCTCGGTGGTTATTGGTTCAAAACTATGGTGAAAAAGAAACTATACCATTATTATCCGTAACACTTAATAGAGCGATATAGTTAACGTACCAGACGCCTCGATACCTCACAGTGCTGTACAATCACTATACCACTTTATGTAACACACCATAAAGCTATATAGTTACCATATCGTTAACTGTAACACACATAGAACTATATAGTCACCATACAAGTATCCGTAACTTCCCATAGAGCTATACAGTCATCTACTATTATCATTAACACACCATACATCTATACATCACTATACCATGATACGTTACGCCCCACAGAGCTATATAGTTACCATAGCATTACCTGTTACACCTCAAAGAGCAATATAGCCACCGTACCATTATCCGTCACACACACACACACACACACACACACACACACACACACACACACAAGAGGGGGTCAGCATGGTAGAATGAACAAGAGAACTCACTTTTAAACTTCCGATGTGCTGATGATGAGGTAGCTGGTTTAACCCTTACACCGGCCAGTTGGACTAAAATGCACTTCTTGTCCTTGACTTTGGGATGTAAATTACAAGTACCTCGGAAGTCGGTGTGGGTTTGCCTGACTGCGAGGGACACTGGAAATAGGGAAAGCTGATCTACACGCAAAAAAAAAAACAAACCAGTCCAGTGCACTAGAAGTTGTAGTAAGAACTACGCTTGAATTCAAAGCGAGCGAATGAAATAAAAACACGAACACCCCCCCCCCCCCTCCCCCCCAATCCCCCACACACACGCATACACTAACACACATACACACACACACACACACATAGAGTGCACACACACACACACACGCCGCAGATCTATATGGCCATACAAGTTTGATAAAGAGGGTATCAAGATGGTTTCCTGGATACGAGGCAGCCGTTATGATACTGACAACATGACTCATAGAGCGCCGTGCTGGGTAAGAAATCTGGGGACATTTCATCATACGCATTCACATTAGGCCTCGATGAACACGGAGCTATCAATTCCTGGCTATCAAGTGAGGGCACTGAAATATTATGAGAAATATATGTACAGATATTGATGGGCACTCTTAAAAGTAGAGGAAAGAAGTGGATATAGGAGGACACACTAGACAAGGTACTATGTGACAGCTGTAGTGTGGACACACTAGGTAGTGGCTATAAGAGAACACACTAGACAAGGTACCATGTGACAAATGTAGTGTGGACACACCAGGTAGTGGCTATAAGAGAACACACTAGACAAGGTACCATGTGACAAATGTAGTGTGGACACACCAGGTAGTGGCTATAAGAGAACACACTAGACAAGGTACCATGTGACAAATGTAGTGTGGACACACCAGGTAGTGGCTATAAGAGAACACACTAGACAAGGTACCATGTGACAAATGTAGTGTGGACACACTAGGTAGTGGCTATAAGAGAACACACTAGACAAGGTACTATGTGACAGCTGTAGTGTGGACACACTAGGTAGTGGCTATAAGAGAACACACTAGACAAGGTACCATGTGACAAATGTAGTGTGGACACACCAGGTAGTGGCTATAAGAGAACACACTAGACAAGGTACCATGTGACAAATGTAGTGTGGACACACCAGGTAGTGGATATGAGAGGACACACCAGGTAGTGGATATAAGAGGACACACCAGACCATGTGACAGCTATAGTGTGGACACACCAGGTAGTGGATATAATAGGACACGCCAGGTAATGGATATAAGACGACACACCAGGTAATGGAGATAAGAGGACACGCCAGGTAGTAGATATAAGAGGACACACGAGGTAATGGATATAAGAGGGCACACCAGGTAATGGATATAAGAGGACACACCAGGTAGTGGATATAAGAGGACACATCAGGTAGTGGATATAAGAGGACACACGAGGTAATGGATATAAGAGGACACACCAGGTAATGGATATGAGAGGACACACCAGGTAATGGATATAAGACGACACACCAGGTAATGGAGATAAGAGGACACGCCAGGTAGTGGATATAAGAGGACACACGAGGTAATGGATATAAGAGGGCACACCAGGTAATGGATATAAGAGGACACACCAGGTAGTGGATATAAGAGGACACATCAGGTAGTGGATATAAGAGGACACATCAGGTAGTGGGTATAAGAGTGACACATCAGGTAGTGGATATAAGAGGACACACGAGGTAATGGATATAAGAGTACACACCAGGTAATGGATATAAGAGGACACGCCAGGTAATGGATATAAGAGGACACGCCAGGAAATGGATATAAGAGGACACACGAGGTAATGGATATAAGAGGACACACGAGGTAATGGATATAAGAGGACACATCAGGTAGTGGATATAAGAGGACACACGAGGTAATGGATATAAGAGGACACACGAGGTAATGGATATAAGAGGACACACGAGGTAATGGATATAAGAGGACACACGAGGTAATGGATATAAGAGGACACATCAGGTAGTGGATATAAGAGGACACACGAGGTAATGGATATAAGAGGGTATACCAGGTAATGGATATAAGAGGACACACCAGGTAGTGGATATAAGAGGACACACCAGGTAGTGGATATAAGAGGACACATCAGGTAATGGATATAAGAGGGCACACCAGGTAATGGATATGAGAGGACACACCAGGTAATGGATATAAGAGGACACACCAGGAAATGTATATAAGAGGACACACCAGGTAGTGGATAAAAGAGGATACACCAGATATTAAATATAAGAGGATACACTAGGTGGTGGATATAAAAGGACACATCAGGTAATGGATATAAGAGGACACACCAGGTAATGTATATAAGAGGACACACCAGGAAATGTATATAAGAGGACACACCAGGTAGTGGATAAAAGAGGATACACCAGATATTAAATATAAGAGGATACACTAGGTGGTGAATATAAAAGGACACACCAGGTAATGGATATAAGAGGACACACCAGGTAATGAATGGATATAAGAGGACACACCAGACAAGGTACCATGTGACAGCTGTAATGTGTACACACCAGGTTTCGAACCTGTCGCTTTCAGATGACTACAGTGCCTCCACGAAGGAATAAGTGTACTTCGACAAATTCTGTTGCATTATTACATATGTGTGTATTCAGGGACATGGTATCCCTGGCTAATTAATACATATGTTCTCAGGGTTGTCTGGATGGGTCTGCGCCGAAGTACACATAATCGTTTAGCGAGGCGTTGTTGTCGGTCGGAGACGTCAGGTACGAATCCTGGAAAGGCCACACTATACTAAATAAACAAGTTATAGCTTATGATAAGCATATGATGAATGGAGTGCCAATGTGTGTGTGTGTGTGTGTGTGTGTGTGTGTGTGTGCACGTGTGTGCGCGCGACTGCGTGCGTGCGTGCGTACGTGTGTGTGTGTGGGGCAGGAAAAAAATGCGGTATATGGAGTACTGCTTGACCGAATGGTACATTTTTTTTTGACATAGCATGAGTTAAACCGAAAAACCCCCGGGAAGGTTAACCCGGTCAACAAATGCCCGCAGAAGTCGGATGTGTCGGCCTAACGGCGCAAGAACGCAGCTCTGATGTAAACAGGCACAACGCAATCACATCCGAAAAAAAACAACTCCGGATGAACGAAGAAGAAGAAGAAACCGAAAAACTGCAAGGAATTATTGCGAAAAGAAAATGTTCAGTGGTAGATATAAATTCCATTGAGCCAATGTCCTGTCCTTTCTTGGAGTTCTTTCTGCGTACGGGGAGAGGCAAGCTATTGTGGTCTACACATTAGAATGAATGGAAGTCTTAGGATGGAAGACACGTTACAGGAGAAACCAACCAACACTGGTTAACCGCTTGATGTATGATGGCTTGTGGGGGTTTGCTGTGAGGGGTCGCGCACTTTAAGTGTTTCTGTTGTGGTAGTTTATGTGGCAAATAACTCTCCGAGTTGCTCTCACGTCGGTTGAATACATATCGCCAGAGAGAAAGCATGCACATATATTAATATTAATTCTACTACTACTGTTGTCGGTGCTACCATTAATACTGCGGCAGTCATCCTCTTCATCCTCATACAGTTACCTCTACTACTACTACTACTACTACTACTACTACTACTACTACTACTACTACTACTACTACTACTACTACTACTACTACTACTACTACTACTACTACTACTACTACTACTACTACTACTACTACTGCTGCTGCTTCTGCTACTACTACTACTTAATTGGGGAAAAAACCTTTAACTCGCCATGAGGTGCATTGGATATATGGTGTTAGGCCTATATGTGTGTGTACCAATCGTAACTTATTGGACGATGTGGTCAATATCAAGCGGGCTGCCTTTACTTCCCAATACATTTCTTGGTACTGTAGCATGATGGAACAGAATCCCCATTTCCAGTCCGACACATTTCATAAATATACTTTAAGTCTTAACGGGGACCATCCCAAATAGAAAGGCTATTATTAGATCGTAGGTTCCAGAACGAGTTGGGGGAGGCGGCGGTATGCGCTTGTCTTTTGATTGGCTAATAGGTAATGAGCCCACGCTATCCCTGGGCCATATTTTAAAATCTAATTAGTAGGAGCGGGAATTTCACCAAGAGCGGTCGCTAGTGTGATGTGATGACCCAACAATGCCCTTAAAGATCTGATAATATATTGTTCTCTGGACAACAGGTACCACTTTAAAACATACTTTAATGTTGTGGTTGTGCCTGATAAACGAATGAGAAGAATGTATGAGTATTTTATGAATAAAATGTGAAAGTGGAAAACCTAACTTCTGTGCGCCAGTATTCTGGATACTGCTTCTTCCACATTGACATGTCTTTCACGCTGTATACTCCAAGTGCATATCAATCCCTTGTTGTGACTGGTTGCGTATGCTTGATGAATGTGTGGCACACTCAGGCAAATTCGCAAACCCAAACCCCTGTGCATTCTTCATGCCTAGGATGACTTATTCGTGAATCAACTGTACCTTTGCTCGTGCGAGTTAACAAATGGCAGTCTGAATCGGAATGAGTGATGAAACATGTACACGTTCCTTTGTAAAAAGCTGAGAAGGATGGAGTGAGTGAGCTGGTGCTTTGATAAGTAGCCTCTCACATTAGTAGAAAGAAAGATGCTTCAATATCCATCTGTAAACAGGTTGTATGTGGCACGCCAGAATTGCTATGTTCATGTGATGCCTGGTAGCTATAAGCTCAAGAGAATTAATACAATTTCTCTTTGAAGTATTACACTGTTACCTCTACTGTTGGATGGTTCATATAAACTAGTTCCTAAGAGAACCATCGGTGTGTGAACCTGTGTCTTAGTTGGCTGAATATAATGTATGGCTCATGCAAATTTACAAGGACTAAACATGTTTTTCCACATATGTGCTTGGTGCATATGTGAACAGTTGTTATGCAATTGAGCTTCTGTTACCTACTGTGGACATTACTCAGTGGGGAAAGA
The DNA here is from genome assembly GCA_014155875.1 of Cepaea nemoralis. NCBI lineage: Eukaryota > Metazoa > Mollusca > Gastropoda > Stylommatophora > Helicidae > Cepaea > Cepaea nemoralis. Next base: position 1,148,316 of record JACEFZ010006257.1, on the reverse strand, counting down.
GCACATGATGATGATGATGTACCTGTGAGACAAGTCTGGTGAAAAAGGGGTGAGGTCTGGCATTGCTGTGTAAGTGTATATGGAATAGGACATTCATGCACCAACATCACAGCTATAGGAATGGATGTCTGGTCTGCTAAGTGGGTAAATGCCATTAGTTAATACATAATGCATATTGCAGTTGTAAATGCCTATTTTCCATTTCCCTTCACAATGCCTGTCCCATGTTGCTGTGTCACAATGATTGCTGTACTGTGTCTGGTCCTCCTTGTGCCCAGGTCTACTGTGGTTCAAACATGGTGGAACTTAGACCACATAAATGCTTGTAATTGTGTTAAGCTACCCTGTCTCAGCATATGGTCTTGTGATTACCACAGTACATCAAAGTGAAATTCACTACATCATCAACCTTAACCTTCCCCATCTCCATCTGTGTATGTTAATGTATGATAACATCATCTTTTAACACATGTGAAGAGATGTTGTGCCATTCTATATATCAACAGAGAACAGGAGGATGGAGGAGAGGCATCCATATATCATCTGGGACAACTAACCAGAAGTCCTAGATCCAGATGTGACTCCCTATCAAAATGTGGGAATATCAATAAGAGTTTTCTCTCAGCTCTCAACAGCTGAATGCATAAATGGGAGCATAACACCATCTGAAGCACTGCAAATGTGGTGAACTGGACTGTGATCTTTGATTCAATCAAATGTCCACTGAGAACAACATCAAGGAACATTCAGAGTCAACTGGTGCAGTGACTTGCAGTGTTTGTTTATCTAAGACTCAACTTAGAAAATATCCAGCATGGTACTCACACAGTGATTGAAGAATGTGACTTGAAGTGTAGGTGAGATTGGACTGACTGAGGGGCTGCAGTATATTGGATTTTGTTCCTATCTCTGGGTTTCTTCAGCAAGTCATGTTCTGCATGTACCGAGTATACATCTCCCAATGTCAGGAGAGTGTTATCCTCAACTTTTGAAGTATCCCAGTATCAGCATTCACAGACAGTCTGGTCAATGGTGAGAGACAGTATCATATCATCCTACCAAATCTTGTCTTCAAGAGGAATGAATCTGCCATGAAGCTTATTCTGGGGAAGCTGCTAACTGGAGCTAGTCCAACATCCATGCTGATGATAAAAGGATTCAACAGACCCAGAACAGTAGTTTCTTCCTTGAGTTGCCCATGGATAGGATTTCCTAAATTCCCAAGAGACGGGAAATGATGATAGAGACTGATACTGTAACGGAATGGTGTAGTGGTGATTAGAGAGGAGAGGCGGAGGAGAGTTATTAGCTGGAGGAGGGTGTAGGAGTGTTGTATCATGTTTATCTGCATGCATGTTAGCATATTTGTACATTTTGTATGTACCCTGTTGAGGTGTTGACATGACAAATGGGATGAACAATGGTCATCACTAGACTCACCATCAGCTCAATAAACAGTATGATTGAACCAGTGTTTCAAGTACATGTCCCCAGTGAATTTCTTGTACAGTTGCTGTCAAGTGTTGTCTCTGGTGACTGTCTTAAGTGCTGTGGTTGGTTATACATATTGTGAAAAGTCCTGTATAGATGTTGTCAGGTATCTCATGATGTCTATCTTGTACACTTGTGGTGTAAACAATTCCTTGTGAATGTATGTTCCACTTTTGTCAAGAAACTGTCATGTAGATGTCCTGTCCAACAGATGTAATGTACAGTTATTGTTGAAGTTTATTTGTCTGCAAAAATTGAAGGACTACTTGAACTGATATAGGTCATACTGACAAAATAAAGAAAGAAAAGATCTATGTGACGGACGAACAGCACACTGTCAACAGTATAATGAGTGAGAGGGATCCTCAGTTGTACAGGCGCTAATAGTTCAGATCTTCTCTGGCCTTGGGTGAACTAGTTACTTCTTTTATAAATTTCTGTGTAGATACATAGTGGTCTCACAGTGGGGGTTTGAGCCAAAGAAAAATGTTCTCCAAAAAGGCTATTGCGGGAATGATTAGCTCATTTGAGTGACCTCTAGACAAAACGTGCTAAATCATATCCTTTATCTTGGTATTTACGATTCAAGATATATCTCCAGAGAACACTACAAACTAGGTCCTCTGGCAACTCAATCAAACATTCACATAACTGGGGGCTCGTCCGGGATATAGACCCTGGGAAAACCTGGTCACATAACTGTGGTTGCTCTTTCCGAGCTATAAACCCTGGGAAAAAGAACACTCGTCTCGGATTTAAACCCTGGTAATAACCTGCTAGGGGCTCACATACCTTGTGCCCTGATGTCAGGATACAAACCTTGGGCATACCCTGCATAAGACTCACTTTTGGGATCTCTATGTTGGTATTAAAATCCGGGGTGACCTCTCGCAAATCAGACCAAATTCTTGAAGGTTTTATGGTGTTGTTTAATGGACCCTGTCTCTTATATGAGGGCAACTGTCCAGACATGTAAACCCACAATAAATCTCTAGAAGGTTTGATTTCATTAATAGTGATAATATTGTATGTATCACTGTTTTAATATATCAGTTAGGATTCAATGTAGCAGACTGAAGATGGTGTATAAATATCCTATGGGTCAACATAAATGATGTATCCATGATATTTGTTTTTCTCAGAATGAATTGATTATTATCTTGTCAATAATGTTGTATAATTTTGTGCATGCTGGTTATTCAATATATGTATCCAAAAATTAAGGTACCTGAAACACCAGAGAACACAAATTATTTTAATATAACTGAGACAGCTATTACAGGGGGAAATTCATTTTTCGTCCCTGAAATTAGGAACACTTGATCCAGTAAATGAATATGGGGCCTACTCCATCTCCAAAATTAATTGCTGGCATAAGTGAGAGAGGGGGAATATTGTTGTAACTACAACATTTTTAATGTCACCACATCACATAAAATAACAACTCCTTATATTCTCTTCTCCCCATAACATGCTTGCAACACTGAGAGCAGAGAGTGTGAACCCTGATGGAAACTTTGGGCAACCATTAAGACACTTCACTAATAATCTCTCTCGGTGATAGTCAGTATTCGTACCGGCTAATGTCCAGTATCGATTCGACATCTGGGTTTATTCTTCAGTTGTGTAATCTTGTCAGTAGCCCTGATCAAGCTGCTAGAAAGTGAGCGCAATTGAAATCTCCAGGAGAAAACATCCTTATCAACCCCGTCACTTGCCATTTCTGAAGTAGTGGTATTATTAAGCGTACTTGATACATAATGGACGAGATGAAGGGAAGATTCTACCTGATGTCATGGGCGGTCATATAAAACCGACCACAGTCTGGTGTCTATAAGACATTAGTCTATTGTTCGATGGTGTAATCTCTCTGGTGTACTAGGATCCACGTCACCAGGAGTTAACTCATTGAATCTCCAGGAAGGCCATCAAACTAACTGGACCCCTAGCCATTCATATGGAAGTGGAGAGCATACGCAAATTATGTGTCCAGGAAACGATGGATAACCAACCTGATGTCATTGGCATATCATACGACTAGGAGCATAACGTGGACAACCTGAAAAATTTCATGAAGAGATAAAACAGGATCCGTCTCCGACGTCGGACGTCAATTCATCCTCAGTTGAGAAAGCGTTTCTGCCTTTAAAATGGTGGGAATTAAAGGGAGGACAAAGTTGAGTACAACTGTTGTCATTCCCCTTTTTCATTCTCAATTGGGAAGACCTTTCTGCCTGGAAAAATGGTAGGAATGTAATAAGGATTACTGTTCTTAAACAGTTAACTCTTATATGGTGGAGATCACTGCAACTCCAGCCGTGACACTCTATACACAATGTCTGCGAAAGTGGACTAACGAAAGATCAGTTTCAAACAGCTGACTCCTTTCAAGATCAAGATCCCTGCACTCCAGCAGTCGACTCTTTATATAATAAGAACAATGCATTTAGCATGTGGAATCTTATATTATTACTGAGATGCGAGGTATATTCACAAGACCTGGCCAGTCCTACCCTTAAAGTCAGTAAAATTGCTTCCAAAATTCCAGTCAATATTGGGATATAAGAAGTAACCCACATAATCACACCCCTTCAAAGGTGGCTGTGATAATGACGGACTTCTCTATGGATGAGAAGAAACGCCTTATAGTCGCCAAAGTAAACGTTTTGCTCATGTGGGAGAGAAAGAACGGATACTTTCCAGTCACTCAAAAGCACTTAGCTAAAGCATGGCTGAAGACAACTAGTTGGAAATCCCACCTGGACTTCTATATTAGTAGTAGTAGATGTTAGTCTAACTGCATCTACAAACCCAGTTTCTGCGTTGGAAACAGCTTAATTAGCAACTAAGGAGAGAAAATGCTGTCACTTCTCACAACAAATCAAAATAGAGGCCTAATTGAATGAGGAAATCTCAACCAATAAGTGCACCTCTAAATCTATGGTAAGACTACAGACATAAGTCAAAGGAAATATAATGGGAAATTGCTACCATCTGCAAACACAAGAGGCTTATTGGAAGGGTAGACCCTGTGTCCAACGCTAACCAAATTTACAATAGTAGATTTAGCCTTGACAAGTTTTGCAGCGGCTGCTATACAGTTCACCCGGATGTGATTGTCTTTGCTCCGGTGATGATCAAAAATTTTAACCCAGTTCCAAATGCCAAGATTACTGTTGGAGAAAGTGTTCAGTTAAATACACTCTCACAGGATTATCATTCTCCAGTGACGATGAGAAGAATGAAGTTCTGATAAGGTGAAATGTTGAGAGATACATGGAATGCAACCATTCTCTCCAAACGTCATCTGGAAGTTGGCTTAATTGGAAGGCCATTACTTCACCTAATGAATCTCTATGGTCCATTCATACATTACGAAATGGTGTGACTCAGAGAGATCATTTATCACAACAGGAAATATAACAGGGATGTCAGCAGTGGAACACTGTCAGAGGTAAATAGAAGAGCAGTTCACAGATGAGAGGAGTCAGGACTCCTGATGCTCCCAGTGACTTAAAGGAACATAATGCAGGGCTAACTTCATGGTCTTTGCGTTTGCCACCAAATTCATCAACAGATGCAATGTTGGGGCAGATTTTTTTCTAAGGAGAAAAATCACTTAGTTCCAAAATGTACTACTCTAGTAGGGTAAAGGGAGACAGGGAGTAATTGACAAAACCACCTAAGGGATCTGGGAACTGTGGATTCTGCGATCATCTGTCATACCTATGAAAGATCTAAGAGAGGGGCCATGTAGCATGATGGAACAGAATCCCCATTTCCAGTCCGACACATTTCATAAATATACTTTAAGTCTTAACGGGGACCATCCCAAATAGAAAGGCTATTATTAGATCGTAGGTTCCAGAACGAGTTGGGGGAGGCGGCGGTATGCGCTTGTCTTTTGATTGGCTAATAGGTAATGAGCCCACGCTATCCCTGGGCCATATTTTAAAATCTAATTAGTAGGAGCGGGAATTTCACCAAGAGCGGTCGCTAGTGTGATGTGATGACCCAACAATGCCCTTAAAGATCTGATAATATATTGTTCTCTGGACAACAGGTACCACTTTAAAACATACTTTAATGTTGTGGTTGTGCCTGATAAACGAATGAGAAGAATGTATGAGTATTTTATGAATAAAATGTGAAAGTGGAAAACCTAACTTCTGTGCGCCAGTATTCTGGATACTGCTTCTTCAACATTGACATGTCTTTCACGCTGTATACTCCAAATGCATATCAATCCCTTGTTGTGACTGGTTGCGTATGCTTGATGAATGTGTGGCACACTCAGGCAAATTCGCAAACCAAAACCCCTTGTGCATTCTTCATGCCTAGGATGACTTATTCGTGAATCAACTGTACCTTTGCTCGTGCGAGTTAACAAATGGCAGTCTGAATCGGAATGAGTGATGAAACATGTACACGTTCCTTTGTAAAAAGCTGAGAAGGATGGAGTGAGTGAGCTGGTGCTTTGATAAGTAGCCTCTCACATTAGTAGAAAGAAAGATGCTTCAATATCCATCTGTAAACAGGTTGTATGTGGCACGCCAGAATTGCTATGTTCATGTGATGCCTGGTAGCTATAAGCTCAAGAGAATTAATACAATTTCTCTTTGAAGTATTACACTGTTACCTCTACTGTTGGATGGTTCATATAAACTAGTTCCTAAGAGAACCATCGGTGTGTGAACCTGTGTCTTAGTTGGCTGAATATAATGTATGGCTCATGCAAATTTACAAGGACTAAACATGTTTTTCCACATATGTGCTTGGTGCATATGTGAACAGTTGTTATGCAATTGAGCTTCTGTTACCTACTGTGGACATTACTCAGTGGGGAAAGAGCACATGATGATGATGATGATGTACCTGTGAGACAAGTCTGGTGAAAAAGGGGTGAGGTCTGGCATTGCTGTGTAAGTGTATATGGAATAGGACATTCATGCACCAACATCACAGCTATAGGAATGGATGTCTGGTCTGCTAATTGGGTAAATGCCATTAGTTAATACATAATGCATATTGCAGTTGTAAATGCCTATTTTCCATTTCCCTTCACAATGCCTGTCCCATGTTGCTATGTCACAATGATTGCTGTACTGTGTCTGGTCCTCCTTGTGCCCAGGTCTACTGTGGTTCAAACATGGTGGAACTTAGACCACATAAATGCTTGTAATTGTGTTAAGCTACCCTGTCTCAGCATATGGTCTTGTGATTACCACAGTACATCAAGTGAAATTCACTACATCATCAACCTTAACCTTCCCCATCTCCATCTGTGTATGTTAATGTATGATAACATCATCTTGTAACACATGTGAAGAGATGTTGTGCCATTCTATATATCAACAGAGAACAGGAGGATGGAGGAGAGGCATCCATATATCATCTGGGACAACTAACCAGAAGTCCTAGATCCAGATGTGACTCCCTATCAAAATGTGGGAATATCAATAAGAGTTTTCTCTCAGCTCTCAACAGCTGAATGCATAAATGGGAGCATAACACCATCTGAAGCACTGCAAATGTGGTGAACTGGACAGTGATCTTTGATTCAATCAAATGTCCACTGAGAACAACATCAAGGAACATTCAGAGTCAACTGGTGCAGTGACTTGCAGTGTTTGTTTATCTAAGACTCAACTTAGAAAATATCCAGCATGGTACTCACACAGTGATTGAAGAATGTGACTTGAAGTGTAGGTGAGATTGGACTGACTGAGGGGCTGCAGTATATTGGATTTTGTTCCTATCTCTGGGTTTCTTCAGCAAGTCATGTTCTGCATGTACCGAGTATACCTCTCCCAATGTCAGGAGTGTGTTATCCTCAACTTTTGAAGTATCCCAGTATCAGCATTCACAGACAGTCTGGTCAATGGTGAGAGACAGTATCATATCATCCTACCAAATCTTGTCTTCAAGAGGAATGAATCTGCCATGAAGCTTATTCTGGGAAGCTGCTAACTGGAGCTAGTCCAACATCCATGCTGATGATAAAAGGATTCAACAGACCCAGAACAGTAGTTTCTTCCTTGAGTTGCCCATGGATAGGATTTCCTAAATTCCCAAGAGACAGGGAAATGATGATAGAGACTGATACTGTAACGGAATGGTGTAGTGGTGATTAGAGAGGAGAGGCGGAGGAGAGTTATTAGCTGGAGGAGGGTGTAGGAGTGTTGTATCATGTTTATCTGCATGCATGTTAGCATATTTGTACATTTTGTATGTACCCTGTTGAGGTGTTGACATGACAAATGGGATGAACAATGGTCATCACTAGACTCACCATCAGCTCAATAAACAGTATGATTGAACCAGTGTTTCAAGTACATGTCCCCAGTGAATTTCTTGTACAGTTGCTGTCAAGTGTTGTCTCTGGTGACTGTCTTAAGTGCTGTGGTTGGTTATACATATTGTGAAAAGTCCTGTATAGATGTTGTCAGGTATCTCATGATGTCTATCTTGTACACTTGTGGTGTAAACAATTCCTTGTGAATGTATGTTCCACTTTTGTCAAGAAACTGTCATGTAGATGTCCTGTCCAACAGATGTAATGTACAGTTATTGTTGAAGTTTATTTGTCTGCAAAAATTGAAGGACTACTTGAACTGATATAGGTCATACTGACAAAATAAAGAAAGAAAAGATCTATGTGACGGACGAACAGCACACTGTCAACAGTATAATGAGTGAGAGGGATCCTCAGTTGTACAGGCGCTAATAGTTCAGATCTTCTCTGGCCTTGGGTGAACTAGTTACTTCTTTTATAAATTTCTGTGTAGATACATAGTGGTCTCACAGTGGGGGTTTGAGCCAAAGAAAAATGTTCTCCAAAAAGGCTATTGCGGGAATGATTAGCTCATTTGAGTGACCTCTAGACAAAACGTGCTAAATCATATCCTTTATCTTGGTATTTATGATTCAAGATATATCTCCAGAGAACACTACAAACTAGGTCCTCTGGCAACTCAATCAAACATGTCACAGGTACCACTGTCAGGCTCGGTCTGCCTAGTAGTCCAGGTCTGTTTAAACATCCGCCCCTATGCGGTTTCGAATCCATATCCCTCCCCCGATGTGTCTCCACCTTGCCGCGGTGGGGGAGCTTGAGTGTCCCACCGAACCCAAGCGCTGTGACAATGGATATAAACTAAATATTGGACAGTTCTTGGGATAGGGACCAGACTAAGAGAGACACAACCTGCTGCTCTGCAGGTAGACTGAGGATAGCAGTCAGAATTTAAACTCAGGTGCAAGAAGCCACAAACACTGTCCAGACACTTACACAAAGGCGTACATCTTGGAGATGTAGCTGAACGCCTCTAAGCTACTACCCTTGGATGAGAGAGCCGGGCCGATACTCACCTACCGAAAAACGGAGGTGGGATACTGAGCACGCTACATGCCCAGTTCAGATACCTGTCCGAAGGCTCTCAGCTGGGGGATATGAGGGATCCCCGGATGAGAGGGCCTGCCCGTTTCTCGCTCACTGCTGTACGGAGGTAAGGTGCTGAGTCGGCAGCACATGTAGCCTACCTCGTGAGCGAGTACAAAAAGGTTGAAGGAGTGCCCCAGTCGAATGAAATGGCTACGAAAACTGTCTGTATCTAACTCATAGAGAGTGTAGACAAAGGTGGAAAAACAAGGTGGAAAAATGTCTCAATAACACGAAATGGAACGCACGGCTAGCGAATCCATTGCGTAGTCCGAAGCGAAAGCTTACCTAGTGGATGTCGCCTGCAGACTGACCGTTCCTGGTGTGTGATTGAGCGACCAGTGGCAAGCGAGATGCCCAACACATGGAAGTGAGGAACTAAAGCAGCCATGAGCAGGACGAGGCAACTCCTCGGGTGAGCCCAGTCTCAGAGCAATATGTGCCGGCTCTGCAATTATGGAAGCCTCCTTGGATAGCGAGGGAATGCCCATGGTCTGCCCCTGCCTTCCCTTGAGGGTCGACCGTGATGTCTCTTATCATTCTATCTTGACCAGCTGAGATGTGGGCGACATCACAACAATAAGTCTAACGTGCCTCGAAACCCGAGGAAGGCTAACCTCATTAAAAAATGCCCGCCGAAGCCGGAAGTGCCGTCCTACGGGTGGCAAAATAAAAATTGGCACTACGCATTTACGTCCGAGTGAAATGTCTCGTCCGAATGTCTCTCGTGCTAGGAACAGCTCTGACTACCTAGTTTCCGAATGCCGCTCTTGTTCGGAACAGCTCTGACTAGGTAGTTTTCCGAATGTCAACAGCTCTGACGGGCGCAATGACAAGCACATGTCCGTGTCGAAAACTCGCTGAGTTGATACCGTCTGCAGACCTGTCTGGTTTGTGCGGGAACGGCCCGGGGTTAACGAAATGCCCAATATATTGAAGTGAGGAATTAAAGCAGCCATGAGCAGGTCGTGATGATTCCCTCGGTGAGCCCAGCACAAGAGCATTATGTGTCGGCTCTGCAATTATGGTAGCCACCCAGGATGGCGGAAAATGCTATGGATTGTCCCTGCCTTCCTTTGAGGGATATGACCGTGAAGTCTCTGACTGTTCCAACTCGACCAACTGGGAGGTGGACGGTACCACAAAAGTGGGAGTCTCCCAGGAATGCAAACCTGGTCAAAAATGCACGCTAAAAGCCGGATGTGTTGACCTAAGGGTTTCGATCCAAGGGTGCCTAACCAGACACACCGCAATCACATCTGAAAAAACACTCCGGATGAACGCAAAGAAGAAGAAGAATCGGGCTGGTGGTTGAGCATCTATCCACTACACTAACGCGGTCCAATAAGATGTCAATAGTGTTTTTAAATTAATGTGAAAGAATCGTATGTAGCTCAAAGTAGGAACACATACAGAACTATGCGTAAGTTAGTCAGTGAATAGGTACTCGATGCAACTTACATTAAACACCGATTTTAATATGTGCCTCTAGGGTTGTTTTAAAACTGTTGAAAGCGATTTACCTTTTGATGGAAACCAGAGAAATAACCTTGTAAGCATTTTTTCAAGCTAGCGGACCAGTTGTCATGTATTCGAATACACCCCTACAACCTGGGATATTAGATAGACCCAGTATAAAACGGGAACTAAGAAATATCCTAGTAAGGGAAGACAGCTGTTGTGATATTGACAATATCACCAATTGAGTGGCAACTGGTCAATAACAATATGGCGTTAGCACCATACTGACAATATCAACTATTGAGTAGCAATTGGTCTAATAAATCTTGTGGTTTGTACAATCTACCCAACAGGTCTCGAGGCGTGGAAGTGTGTTCATTACATTTTTACTTACCATTGTAGCTCTTCAGGCTGATGGGGACAGGTGGATCTACCGAATGTTCACAGCCAATATAACCTTACATGCAATGCAGAGCTGACATTCATCATCATCACACCATCGTGTAACCCTGAACATGAGTCGCAGTGTGCCATGTTAGCATCTGCGACCAGAGTCCCTCAATATTCCCTGTTCCTATCATGGCACACAAGCGTGAACATTCTACAACCTGTCCACTCTTTATGCGACACACCCTGTACATTCTTTAATATGATACAGCCTGTTCACTCTTTAATACCATACAGCCTGTCCATTCTTTAATGTGATATAGTCTGTCCACTCTTTAATGTGATACCGGTTGTCCACACTTTAGTCTGATACAACCTGTCCACTCTTTAATGTCATACAGCCTGTTCACTCTTTAATGTGATACAGTCTGTCAACTCTTTAATGTGATCAACCCTGGAGTTTCCCTGCCTTCGTCTTTTTCCCTTGTCCCCAACTGTTCCATGGGGGTTGCCATTGAGAGGCTGTCCTGACACCTCACGTGCCCAGATCAATCAAGCTTTTGATGTTTCGACGTGGATAAAAGTGATTCTGGAAGGGTTACTTAACATTGGCATTGGCCGGGTATAATATAATCGAGTGGTTTGTATGTGTGTATTTCTGTGTGTATGTGTGTGTGCATGCACGTGTCTCTATGTATGTGTGTCTGTGTGGATGGGTGTGTGCTTCTGCATCTATGTGTGTGTATGTTTGTGTGTGTGTGTGTGTGCGTGTGTGTGTGTGTGTGTGTGTGTGTGTGTGGGTTGATACCGTGAAACGTAGCAGAATCGAGACCCATAGAAGACAGGAGAAAGAAGTATTAATCAGATGCTACCGTAAAGAAAAACCACATACCATGACCATGGCAGGACGTTGCGATCAACCCGATCAATCCTAGGTAGATTTTCTAAGCAGTGTTTGCCATTGATTTCTGAATGAGAAGTCAACGTTGAAGTCCAAACTGGTGCGTGTAGGAAACGATTTCTCTACCACGTCATCAGTGTACCGGAAGTTTACAACTAGAGCGCTCATATCCCTTTGGCCACGTCGAAGTCAACAGAAAGAAAAAAAAACCTATTGACACATCGGGGTTGGAACTTATTACCTCCACATGAAGACTGAACCTGGATGAAGTAAAGAGTGAACTTCAACGTACAACCAGCTACCAGCGTCCAGACAGGCCCTATCTTCACTGTCAGGTCATGGTTTCGCCAGGCATGCGTCGGTGGCAGCAGTCTAATGCGCCATAGACCAGGACAATTTATACTGCACTATAAACCACCACAATTATAACACACGCTGCTAAACTGGTTGAACAAGGTGGGAAGGTTTTTTTTTTTTTAAACAATACTGACGGACGGACGGATTCTCCTTCCAGACGCCTCTAGCGTCAATGTTTACGATTACCTTCTGTAAACATAGATTTCTTTCTTTCCCTTGCCTGATTTGAGTGCAAATCAATACTTGTGTATTTGATTCGACTCCTAGGTCTTTAGGTCTCTCCAGTAACTGGCATTTCTGTGTGTTACTGTAGTTTTCATTTTGTAGTTAGCACCCTACTGTAGAAATAGAAGTGCCAATAAAGTACTCTACAGCAGACGAGGAACCATAAAGAAACAAGCATCCCGCCGCGCCTAATGTTATATTCTTTGCTCTATACAACAAATGTTTCACTCTTTCTGCCTCACACTTTTATTGATTTAATTCTATTTATGCAGAGCTGCTACCGCTACTTGAAGTTCAGGGTATTTAGATAGCCGATGGTGTAAATAGTAACAATATAGGACACATGAAGTAACAGTCGGATTACTGATGTTGCATATCCCTTGCAGGACGTTGCAGTCGACACCAACATTTTTTCAGATGCTGTTGATGTACTAGGCAAATTTTAAGTTCAGTAGTTTGGCATTGCTTTCTGAATGACCGGATCCCATACTAACACGTTATAACACAACACGACACGATCTGCTGCACAAACCGGTCGCCGCTGCGTTTCGAACGTCCTTGTAAGCGGCTGACGAACCGCGTTCGCTAGCCTTTGGCCACGGAGACTGACTTACTGTGATTACTATAACAAAATACGATGAAAGGGATGTAAAGTAGTTGTGTGGCTGATTAGATTGTAGACACAATTCGGTAGTTTTGGTCTTAATTCTACCAAAGAGTACATTTGTCTTTCAAAGACTTACATGGATGTAGTGTCCGGATCATGCTGGAATGCGAGGTAACGAACGGGCGGATCTGTTGGCTACAAGAGCGCCAATAGTTGGAACACTCTTGATGGACAAGGCAGACATTCTGAACACTATCTATGAACCACAGCTAGTTGAAGATACAATTAGAGATGAAACATCATATTAATGGAACTTCAGTATGGATATTAAGCGTGGACAACGAGCAGACAAGCTGAATAACACCTGATGGCTGTGGAAATGTGGTTTCTGAGGAAATGCAAAGAATACCACGGACAGACAGAAAAAAACACGAATGACCAATTCGTACCTGAAACAATTTAAATCGTAAACTGATTAGAGCAATTATACTTAGGCAGTCAAAAAATTTTGGTCACGATGTGAGAAGAAATAAATTGGAAAACTTGGTGACAACTGGCAATATCGAGGGGAAGAGAACAAGGGGAAAGCAGAGAAGTCAATACCTGCATGTCTTGTCCACGTGACAGGGTCGAGGCAAGAACATAGCACGACTCTGGTGATCGTATGAGATGGCAAAACATGACCGCCCACGCTTATCGGCATGGCACATGATGATAATGATGTTACTTTAACGATCGGCATCAACATCTGATGCCATTTTCTGAGGGAGACTGATCACCTAATATTTGTCCGGAATGTTATAATGTCGATGCCCCTCTGCTGTGTGTCCACCGTGACGAGGTAGAGGGGCTTGTGCGTCCCAATGACCCCAAGAGCTATGCCGACGGTAGCACAGCTACTGGTAGGGCCACCCATGTCGGACAGGTCAAGGGAGAGGGACCAGACGAAGAGACACACAAACCTGCTGCCTTGTAGGTATACTGGGACAGTCAAAGGCTAGGGAAAGCACCCCAAATACATGCTTGTCGAAATCGGATGTACTGAGCCACAGGCTTGACAAAGCAGTGCAACGTGAAACCTGCTGCCTTGTAGGTAGACTGGGGACAGTCAAAGGCTAGGGAAAGCATCCCGAATAAATGCTTGTCGAAATCGGATGTACTGAGCCACAGGCTTGACAAAGCAGTGCAACGTAACTTAATTCATGATGTCACAAATCAAAATTAATCGATATGGTGCTAATCCCGTGAAGTCCCATCAGGCGGTGATAGTGCCGGGCCCCTGCCTCGAGGGGGTCCACCCATGACTACTGGTGGTCACCTTCCCCTGTGCTGTGGAGTCAAGGCACAGAGGAGTAGGTTAAGAGCTATTGACCAAATACCCCGGACACTCAACATACTACAGTGGAATGCCGAAGGAGTTTACAAGAAGAAAGACTCCCTAACACAGCGTCTTCATAAAGATAGAATAGATGTGGCATGCATTCAAGAGACACACCTCAACGCCAATCACAAATTCTCAGTCAGAGGATATCAGGCCACACGTTTCGACCGCGAAGGACACAAAGGAGGAGTTCTAATACTTACACGAAATACAATACCTTGCAGCGAAGTATCTGTGATCTCTGACAACCAAACAGAAATTATAGGTGTGATATAATGATAAAGGACGTGAAAATAAGAATCTACAATCTGTATAGCCCAGCAGATAAGGACCTTACACTCTCAAACATGAAAATAACTGACACAAACTGCATTATTGTCGGAGACTTTAATAGCCGTTCAGAAAGATGGGGATACCCAGATACTGACAAAAGAGGAGATTGAATTGGAGGACTGGGAAATAGACTCAAATCTCCATCTACTCAACAAAGCGGATGACACACCGAGCTTCTACTCCAGAAGATGGCTTACCACTTCTACTCCAGACTTAGCTTTCTGCACAGGAGACATCCTCCACAAATCGATCGCCATGTGCTGGACCAATTAGCAGGTAGTGACCACAGACCAATCAAGCTTGAAATGAATATGGAGTATGTTCCACAGGAGCAAAAGCCCTTGCCCCGCTGGAATTACAAACGAGCAGATTGGGACAGATTTGCCATACTAACAGACAAATATTGTGAAAACATAAATACACGATATGGCAACATAAAGCAAATGGTGGAAAGTCTAAACAGAGCGATAATACAGGCAGCCACTGAGTCCATTCCAAGAGGAGCGAGGAAAAATTACAAACCATACTGGACTGAAGAACTACAAAGTTTGGAGGACAAAGTTGAAGATGCCAGGAAGACAGCAGAGAGAGAACAAACAATTGAAGCAAACATCTCTCTCAAAGCCATCTCAGCAAAATATAAAAGAACAGTAAATCAAACAACAAGAGATTGTTGGAGGGAAAAAACAGAAAACCTGAATTTTGACAGGGATGGAAACAAACTATGGAAACTAGTGAAAGCCATGAACAACGAAGGACCTAGAAACAAACAAATAACAATTAAACAAGGAAATGCCTTGCTTACAGGCAAAAAGGCTGCAAATGCACTAATGGAACACTATGCAAATGCAAACCACATTGATATTACAACCGAACAGAAGAAAGCAATCAAAGACAAACAGATACATCATAGAAATACAGAGACAGCAGCAGAATATATGATGGCAAATCTAACAATGGAAGAAATGGAACAGGCAATGAATACCCTAAAAAAGAAGAAATCACCAGGAAAGGATGGAATCACAAATGAAATGCTAATAGAACTAGGCACCAAGGCAAAGAAGAAACTACTAGCAGTCCTAAATAACAGCTGGAAGAGAGGAATAGTCCCACAGGCATGGAAGGAAGCTATACTAATACCAGTCCCAAAGAAAGGAAAAGACCTGGAAGAACCAAATGGCTATCGACCTATCAGTCTACTTAGCTGTGTAGGAAAATTAATGGAACGCATTATCAATGGCAGGCTAACATGGCATCTGGAAGAAAACAAACTCTTAACACCACACCAAGCAGGATTCAGAAAATACAGATCCACTGAAGATCAAATAACCTATATAGCTCAGGAAATAGAGGATGCCTTCCAAGAGAAAAAGCACACACTAGCAGTCTGGATAGATTTAGAAAAAGCATTTGATAAAGTATGGAAGGAAGGACTGAAAGTAAAACTGCAAAACATGCATGTTTGTGGAAAAATGTATAAATGGATCAGCCACTACCTTGAGAACAGAACTGCCAGGACAAAAGTACAAGGACAAACAAGCAAAATGATGCTGCTGGAGCAAGGTGTCCCCCAAGGAGGAGTTCTTTCACCCAACATTATTCCTAGCATATATAAATGACATCACAGAAAATTTTCCAGCCAGAGTACACACATCCTCCTTTGCAGATGACCTAGCCATATGGACATCTGAAGAATATATTAGTACAGCTAACAGCAGAATACAGCAAGCCTTATTAGCGCTAGAGGACTGGTCAAAATCATGGCTAGTGAAGATAAGTGAGGAGAAAACAACATGCACAGTGTTCTCCCTCTCAAATAAAACTCAGCAACCTAAGCTGGTATTGAATGGAAAAATATTGCGCCATGAAGAAAATCCAAACTATCTAGGAGTCACCTTTGATCGTCGCCTGACATGGAAGACACAGGTTGAGAAAAATCGAACAAGAGCAAGGCAGAGAATGGCAATCATGAAAAAGCTTGCTGGTACAACGTGGGGAGCAGATGAGAAAGTTCTCAAGAAGTTATATACTGGACGGGTGAGGCCAGTACGGAATATGGCATTGCAGCTTGGGCAACAGCAGCTAAGTCAAACTTTAACAAAATAAGTAGAGTCCAAAACCAAGGAATGCGAATCATAACTGGAAGCCTGAAGACAACGCCTATTAATGAACTAGAAAAGATCACTTGTTTACAACCAATGCAGGATAGAAGAGATAGCAAAGCCCAGCAACAAGCAGAAAAATTTAGAAGATTGACAGACCACCCTATGTACAACAGATTTAATGGTTTTGGAAAGGGAAGACTGAAGCGTAGCAACTTTGTAGAAACTGCAAAACGAAGGATTAGGGCAGATCCCTATACTTAACATATCAACAGTCAAGCCCATACACAATGCACACAACTTCCCAGCTTGGAGACAGCAGCAACTGCCTGAGATGATAGAAAACATTCCTGGTATTGAGAAAAAGAACACTCAGCATGAAACCGAAAGAAGAGAAATAACCCTAAACTACATAAAAGAACATTACCCAAGCAGGAATTGGACCCATGCATATACAGATGGATCAGCCAAAAATTCAATAGAGAATGGAGGAGGAGGAATTCTCCTAAATTTAAAAAATGGAGTGAAAAAAACACATTCAATGGCAACTGGAAAATTTTCAAGTAACTTCAAAGCGGAGGTAGAGGCTTGAAAACTGCAGCAGAAATGCTCCTGATGGAGGAAAATAAAGAGAAGCAAATAGCTATCTTCACAGATGCAAAGTCAGCTGTCTCAATACTCAAGAGCAATAACAGCACAGAACTAACTGACCTAAGAGCAGCACTCCATGGTCTATGCCAGAAATCCAAAAAGTTGTAATACAGTGGATCCATCACATTGCAGTATACCTGGAAACGAAGAGGCTGACAGACTGGCAAAAGAGGGCGGACGACTACCACAGCCTGACATAGACATAACCTATAATGAGGCAAAGAGGTTGATAAAAAGCACCTATAGAACCAAATGGGAATCAGAGCATCCAGGCCATCAGAAGGATGATGCATATTACAAACTCGACCGAATGAGAACAAGTAGCAATCTTCAGACTCCGCACAGGACATAACAGGCTGAAATACCACTTGTTCAATAAACTAAAGATAGGAGATACTGATGAATGTAATTGTAGAACTGGAAAAATGACAGCAAAACATTTGCTGCAGGATTGCCCAACGTATGCAGAACAGAGAAAGATATTTTGGCCCACACCTGCTTCATTTGAGGACAAGCTCTATGGAGATATCAACAAGCTCAAGTTGACCGCAGCTTACTTTAGCTACATACAGGTTGACATTTAAAGGTGCATGAAGACCCAGAGGCATGAAATGGAATATTGCTTGGATAGCAAATCCATTATGTGGAAAGTCCAAATCGAAAGCTCGCTGTGTGGGCTTCATAAAAGGTGGAAAAGTGTCCTAGTGGCACGAAATGGAATATTGCTTGGATAGCAAATCCATTACGTGGAAAGTCCGAATCAAAAGCCCATTGTGTGGGCTTCATAAAAGGTGGAAAAGTGTCCTAGTGGCATGAAATGGAATATTGCTTGGATAGCAAATCCATTACGTGGAAAGTCCGAATCGAAAGCTCACTGTGTGGATGTCATCTGCAGACTGCATACTTCTGGTTTCCGGAAGAACAGCCTATGGTGAACGGAAGGCCCAATATACGGAAGTGAGGCTAAGCAGCCATGTGCAGGACGTGACGATTCCTTGGGTGAGCCCAGTACCAGAGCACTATGTATCTGCTCTGCAAGTATGGAAGCCTCCTTGGATGGCGGGGAATGCCCATGGTCTGCCCCTGCCTTCCCTTGAGGGCTGATCAGGATCTTTGGCTGTTCTATATGGACCAGCTGGGATGGGGGATAACACCACAACAGTGAGAGTCAAACGTCCTAAGAAACCCCCGGGAAGGTTAACCCGGTCAACAAATGCCCGCAGAAGTCGGATGTGTCGGCCTAACGGCGCAAGAACGCAGCTCTGCTGTAAACAGGCACAACGCAATCACATCCGAAAAAAAACTCTGGATGAACGAAGAAGAAGAAGAAGATAATGTCGATGTTTAGAAATTAAGAAGAAAAAAATTATACCAAAATGTAGGAGCGACTTTATTTCGTGAATCGCTTCTATTGATAAGGGAGTACCAATGTGTGCTGTTCATTTTTTAAATATATTTTTAATCATTTTGTTCTTGTTATTTCATTGATAAGGACTAGGTCTAAACGTTCGCCCCTCTATCTCTCTTTCTCTGTGTGTGTGTGTGTGTGTGTGTGTGTGTGTGTGTGTGTGTGTGTGTGCGTGCGTATGTGCGCGCGCCCGCGTATGTGTTATTTTTACTCCATCAGTCGACCTTTTTAGTCATTTTTTCTTTTCCATATACTTATTTCTTGAAAATCAATAAAATCAATGCAGGAAGTAGAACCATCGCACTTAGTTGCCAGTATGGCATTCACGTGCCAATCCAACACGATTTCTGTAAATGTAAACACTTATCAGGCATACAGATTTCAACAGCCAGACGTTATTTTTCAAATGTTGACAGACATACTTTGAAATGAGCGGTAACTAATCACTAATGTTGTACACATTTCTGGTCAAAGGCTTATACACACTGAAAAATCAGAACTGCTATCGGAGAAGAGCTGCTCGTAATGAGTAATTATAATAGAATAGCGCATCTCTAGTTGCAATCAAAAGATGGAGAATTTTTAGGGAAATCAGAACATTAATAGGTGAATTCAGATCATCTCTACGTGTACTAAATGAAAGGAATGGTAACACTTTAATAGAAAGCAAAGAAAGCGGTAATTAATCACGAATGTTTGACACATTTCTGGGCGGAGGTTTGTACAAACTGAGCGTGGTTATTCCTTTCTAAATCTGCAGGTCTGCCGTATTGATTCCTGTTTTTAGTTTTGCCAGATGGTAATATTGATTATTTTAAGAGACTTCAAAGCGCGGTAGTGCAAATGACTGTCAGGACAAAGATAACTTATAAACGCATGCAGACATCACTATATGTTGTCAGGACATAGATAACTTATAAACATGGCTTTGGGCTGAATGATTGAAATCAATCACCAGTCGATGGTTATTGTGACCGCCTTTACTTCCCATAATATTTCTTGGTACCCATTTAAGGCTGTGTTGACCTAGTATACCAGTTAAATTACAACATGAAACCTCCGCCTAACGGGGGATTGTAAAATACTCATTGGTCTGATCGTTAAACACACTAGCCTCTTGAGAAGCATCAGTGTTGGATCCACACTAGACAGGATGCCGTGAATGATTATGGCAATCAACGCTATATGAGATTGGCGAGAAGAAGAAGACAAAGAAAAAGAAAAAGAAGAAGAGGCAGGAAGCGGAGTGTCGGCGGTGGAGGAGAAGGAAGAGAAGGAGGTGGAGAATAAGAAGAGGAAATAAATTGAAAGAAGAAGGGAAAGAAGAAGAAGAAGAAGAAGAAGAAGAAGAAGAAGAAGAAGAAGAAGAAGAAGGAGGAGGAGGAGGAGGAGGAGGAAGAGGAGACGACGACAACGACGAAGACGAAGAAGAAGAAGAAGAAGAAGAAGAAGAAGAAGAAGAAGAAGAAGAAGAAGAAGAAGAAGAAGAAGAAGAAGAAGGAGGAGGAGGAGGAGGAGGAAGAAGAGGAGGAGACGACGACGACGAAGAAGAAGAAGAAGAAGAAGAAGAAGAAGAAGAAGAAGAAGAAGGAGGAGAGGAGGAGGAGGAGGAGGAGGAGCAGCAGCAGCAGCAGCAGAAGAAGAAGAAGAAGAAGAAGAAGAAGAAGAAGAAGAAGAAGAAGAAGAAGAAGAAGAAGAAGAAGTGAGGAGGAGGACAGACGTTTGACTGTTCGTCCCTAAACCGGGAAGGTGAAACTGAGAGTAGACCTTTGGCATCAACGTTGAACATTCTTGGATTGAAAGATTCACTGTCTTCCCACGAATCTCCAAAACAGGTATGAGAATAACTGCCATAGAGGCATGGTGTGGCATATCTGGTTTGGCTTTGTTTAGTAAAGGGCCACATCCATTGCATTCATTCATTCTCTATGCATGCTCTAGTTTCCTGCCAAAGATCACACAGGGAGATTCTCAACACAAATGACGACCGCAGTTGCACTGGCGGCGATATACATATACCAGAATCACACATGCTATAGACACAGGCGTAGCCAATTGTAAAGTTACGAGCAGTGAGTATATAAACGCGTGCATTCGATGACTCAAGCTGAACGCCCAGGTTGACTTTTATCGCTCAAGTGAACTAGACGTTACTGTTCTAAAACAGGACTCGGCCCTTTGGCTAAGAACCAAGTATAGTCATCTGCACTTGATCTGGCCAGGGTCACCAGCAAAGGCGGTCATCCCAATGACACGCAGGGATGTGGTACTTCATGAGACGTCACTTTTCTAAAACGACAGAGGGGCAGTGAATGGGCCCTTTTAAATAAAACACCTGGTTATAAATAAGTAGTATACAATGTTGTATTTACTTAGCATTTATGGTGCAATACGTCATCGATGACGTCATTTTTTACTATACGCAGGGTATAGCACCAGATTGAAAACGGACCACAATTGACCCAGATATTTTGAACTTGACGGGTGTTTTTCTTAGTTCTGGGTGACTACTTCCGGTTGTCGTGATGACTACTACCGGTCCCTGGGTACCCCCTACCGACCGCCACGCCCACAGGTGCCCTTGCCGGCCGCCTCCGCTTCCCCCGACCGCTTCTGAGACCATTCAAAGACAGCGAGGTAAGCCTTGGAAGTTGGCGGGGTGGTGGTGGCGATGGGTTCGAGTCCCAGTGTGTGTGTGTGTGTGTGTGTGTGTGTGTGTGAGTGTTTGCGTGCGTGAGCGCGCATGTGCGCGACCGCCAGTCATATCGATCCGCTTCGATGAGGGAGACCGAAGTCAATATGACAGAAAATGATTTAGTCCATCTCTCGAGCTAACCCGAGTACGTCAAATAATGATCGCATGAATAAACTTTTGCACGCTTCAGTATGCGAATTCGACAGAAGTCCCGACGCCATGTTTTAACATTACGCGCATGGTGGAAATCTGGTTTATGACTATACTAACCAGATAAAGAATTTTATTAAAAAATTAACCCTTACACACGTATTAACGCCAAAATTTCTTGTATGTATACTGGCGAGTAGGTACGTCAAAAAAAAAAAAATAACTCTAACCCCCGTTTAAAATAAGCCATAAGTTCTCGAGATATATATTAAATTATGTAATATTATTAAACAAATAACGCCCCCTTTTACAAACATAAATAGAATTAACCAAGGGAGATTAATCGTGGTCCCTTGGCTCAAACCAGAATTGTTCCCCTTGAATGCTCGGTTACCTGCACGACCAGGTAAAGATCACGCTTCACCGAACACACCCCAGCGAGAAAAACTATATATATATATATATATATATATATATATATATATATATATATATATATATATATATATATATATATATATATATATATATATACCTATACGAAACCGTTATATATATATATTATTTGAAATATTAAATATAAATAGATATGTATGTATTTGTGAATGTATGTATCTATGTATTTATATATGTATGTAATTCTATAGCTGTAGGATGTCCCAGTGGCTATATATACGTACTTGCCTTGATGACTTGGTCGAGCGGGATATGTGCGCGCGTCTGTGTGTGTATGTGTGTGCCTGCGCGGGTGTGCTACCAATTACAGGACATCACAGTCAACCTCAGTATTCTACGGAGTGTCTGACTTTCTGAGGCAAGTTTTGCAATTGTCATTATGGACGAACGACAGTCATGGGGTGTGCGCTAGCGCGCGTGTGTGTACATACATGCGTGTGTGTACATACATGCGTGTGTGCATGCGCGCGCGCGTGTGCTATCAATTACAGGACATCACAGTCAACCTCAACATTCTTTGGAGTTTCGTGTGTGCTGGACAAGTTTGCAATTGTCATTATATACGAACAACAGTCAAGTCATGTGCGCTAGCGCGCGTATGTGTATGCGTGCGTGCGCGCGGGTGTGCTATCAATTATACGACATCATAGTCAACCTCAGTATTCTACGGAGTGTCTGACTTCCTGAGGCAAGTTTTGCAATTGTCATTATGGACGAGCGACAGTCATGGGGTGTGCGCTAGCGTTCGTGTGTGTATATACATGCATGTGTGCATGCGCGCGCGTGTGTGCTATCAATTACAGGACATCACAGTCAACCTCAACATTCTTTGGAGTTTCGTGTGTGCTGGACAAGTTTGCAATTGTCATTATATACGAACGACAGTCATGTCATGTGAGCTAGCGCGCACGCGTGTGTGTGCGTGCGTGCGCGCGGGTGTGCTATCAATTACACGACATTACAGTCAGACCCAACATTCGGTGGAGTTGTGTGTTTGCTGAGTAAGATTGTTGCTGTCTTATTGAACGAACGGTAGTCATGGCACGTACGCGCGCGCGTGTGTGTATGTGTGTATGCGTGCGTGCGTGCGCGCGCATGTGCGCGCTCGTAGGAAAACTTCAATATTTGGGGAGTGGCTGTGGAGTGGGTGTAGAAGAGGTGTTCTGGTAGTAAAAAAAAAGATGAGTGGATCAAGAGGTGGTGTTGGTGAAAGGCGTGCGTTCGTTTTGTGCTTTCGTGCGCGCGCATGTGCGCACTCGTAGGAAACTTCAATATTGGGTGTCATCTCACAACCAAAGCTATCCCTCATACTATAGTTGTGTCTGTCTATTACATACTACATCCAAGTTGTAAGGATTGCATTTACACGATGGCGCAGTCAGCCCCAGCATTCATGCTTCTTGGGCAAGCTTACCGATGTCTCTCTGACCAACCGGTACCCATGATCGTCTGTAGTGTCTGGCACTAGGATTACCATCATCAGCATCACCCAGCTCCATCAACAAAATCACTATCATCATCATCAACAGCAACATCGTCATCAGCTGAAGGTGACCGATCGGGTGACTCACCACAGGGCTATGTCGGCGGAGTGAACGTACGTGAACGTGTTCAGACATGTCTTTAGGGAAAACTGGAAGATAACTCAGAGCGTACTGACAGTATAACGATACAGCTGATCAAATATGACGATGCTTCCGGTCATATGTCTAAGGTATACAATCGAAACACGTGACTAAAACCGATTAAAGATGGCGTCGCACTCGATCACATGTGTAAGTGTACATCCGCGTGACTAAAACCGGTCAAAAAATGGCGCTGTACCTGGTCTCGTGTCTTATGGGATACATCCTAAACACGTGACTAATGGTCAAAGACGGAGTCACATCCGGTCACATGACCAGAGAATATACTGCTGAGTCAGGAGTCTTCACCAGCAGATATCGTGTATATAACACCCACCATTCGCCGTCTAGATGTCCCGGTCTCAGTGAACATCGTTTAGGTCACAATGTGCCAAGTCTCTAATGGTAAGATGGGATTTTTGATAAGTCTTTCACATTTTCGGTGTGGTTCTCCAAGTAGGCATACAGTTAACCTAACAATACTAGTATAATAAAGAGATATATGATGCTAATCACATATAACTGGAGTATGTGCTCTGCTGGCTGCGACACCAATCAACACATGCACATGGCTGATCCATCAACCCTGCATACAGAAAGTAGTGTCCTTAGGACCGGCAATGTCCCACAAGGAGCGCCTCGACCACTGATTTTTGCATTTGACAATAGCAACTAATGATACAACCGAGACACGCGTGTAATGACCCAGTAGGTCAAAAACAGTGGTAATGGAAGAAACCATCGTGGAAACTAACACACAAAATACCCCAGAGGGGGAAAGAAATTCGTTCTGGTGCATGTGTGATCGGCGAGTGCCGCGACTAGAGATTGTCTGCTTCTGTCAACTGGTCGCTATATACACAGTCATTGGCGTATCACTATTCAATCTGTCTCGAGACAGCGTCGACACAGTCGAGGGCAAGTTGTGGATAGCTCTTCTAAGCAGCTGTCTGGGTTACATGCTACCAAACCCTAAAATATGAGCTTCTACCTGACATTACCGAGTAATGCGTCTCCGAACATGTTTCCCAAGAACACACCGGGTCACTATTTCGTCAAGTTACCGCAGACTATTGAGGTGAGCCAACATTTCGAAGTGGGTTTGGCCGAAATTCAGTTCCCCAACTACTACTGCAATGTGCTAGAGAATGAAGTATGGCTAAGATACATACCACCAAACGGTAGAGTGATAAGAAAGGCCTGTACAGCTCACCAGACGCGTTTATAACTGCCCTGAATCGCCTAATGAAAGATCGGAAGGTGGACGAGCAGCTCTGTGTTCTATTCCATTTCGACAATGCATCAAAGAAAGTCATCGAGAAAATACTCGAACCCGGGGCCACTATTACATTTAGTGAGAAGTTGCAAGAGATACTAGATACAATTGAAGGTGAAGGTGCGCTGGACCTGAATTCCGACCTACAAAATGTCTACGTATACTGCGATCTCATTGCGGCGAGACCAGTCGGAGATGTACTGGTCCCACTACTAAGGACGGTTCCTATCATGAATCAGCACTCTACCTCAGTGTTTCGCGCCTACGCCAATCATTATTACATACCGCTGAGTCGTTACTCCTTCGACGCGGTGGACATACTTCTAACCATTGATACGGGCACAAAGGTCGCATTCACTACAGGGACTTCAGTGCTGACGTTACATTTTCGAGTTCGGAAGAGATCAGACCTAGAATAACGGTAAAATACGGGGCGCTACGTCGAAACCATAGACTGTCTGGAGACATGATGTGCCCGACACTCAGATGATTGATGCCTCGGTTATCTACAAGACTCAGATATCAGCTCACCAATCAGGAGACCAGTCTTATGACTACAGGCTAAGTGACATGTACATACCAGGCTACCAGCTGAAAAAAACTAACCTACCGAGACAAGGGTGTGAAGAAATCCAGATACAACATACTTTGTGTATAGCTCTGTATGTGAAAATAAAAGGTTGCGATGATACTATGTATACCACCTCATTTCACATCAGCCATTTCGTATAATGACATTATGCGATTTTATTCTTGAAAAAAATGTACTGAAATACTGTAAAAATGTACTGAAATACTGTAAAATAAACAGGTCTATATTATAATTACGTCGTGGTTGTTGAATTTTTTTCTCAGTCTTTACGGTGTATATAGTTGTCATGTGATGAGAGAATGAAGGGCAAAAATCTAGGTCAAGTAAAAAAATTTGTTAGCCAAAAGGGAAAAATGTTGGCTACATTTCAACCAGATTTATAAAAAACTCACCCAAGCTTATGAAAATTGGAAAATTTGTTAACCAAATGTGAAAAGGTTAGCCGAATTTCAAACCAAACTTATAAAAAATCTCAGTCAAGCATATGAAAAGTAGGAAAATTTGTCAACCAGACGTGAAAAGTTTGGCCAACTGTCACCAAAGCTTATGAAAAGTGGAAAATTTTGTTGTCCAGCGGTGACAATTTTGACCACATTTCACCCAAACTTATGAAAAGTAGAAAAATTGTGTTAACAAAAGGGCCAAAATCTTGGCCAAGTAAGAAAATGTGTTAACCAAATGTGAAAAGGTTAGCCAAATTTCAAACCAAACTTATAAAAATCTCAGTCAAACTTATGAAAAGTAGGAACATTTGTTAACCAAAGGTGAACAAGTTAGCCGAATGTCAAACCAAACTTATAAACATCTCAGTCAAACACATGAAAAGTAGGAAAATTTGTTAACCAAGCATGAAAACTTTGGTCAACTTCCATCCAAACTTATGAAAAGTAGGAAACTTTGTTAACCAAATGGCAAAAAGATTGGCGAAGTAAGAAAATGTGTTAACCAAATGTGAAAAGATTAACCAAATTTCAAACCAAACCTATAAAAATCTCAGTCAAACATATGAAAAGTAGGGAAAATATGTTAACCAAACGGGAAAACAAGTTTGGCCAACTGTCACCTAAACTTATGAAAAGTGGGAAATTTTGTTGTCCAGACGTGAAAAGTGTGACCAAATTTCACCCAAACTTATGAAAAGTAGGAAACTTTGTTAACCAAGGGCAAAAAATCTTGGCCAAGTAATAAAATTTGTTAGCCAAAGGGGAAAATTTTTGGCTACATTTCAACCAGACTTATAAAAAGCGCACCCAAGCTTATGAAAAGTAGGAAAACTTGTTAACCAAATAGCAAAAAGCTTGGTCAAGTAAGAAAATTTGTTAACCAAATGTGAAAAGGTTAGCCGAATTTCAAACCAAACTAATAAAAAATTAATGTCAAACATATGAAAAGTAGGAAAATTTGTTAACCAAGCGTGAAAGGTTTGGCCAACTTTCACCCAACCTTATGAAAAGTGTGAAATTTTGTTGTCCAGATGTGAAAAGTTTGAACAAATTTCACCCAAACTTATGAAAATTAGGAAACTTTGTGAACCAAAGGGCAAAAATCTTGGCCAAGAAAGAAAATGTGTTAACCAAATGTGAAACGTTTAGCCAAATTTCAACCAAACTTATAAAAATCTCAGTCAAACATAGTGAAAAGTAGGAAATTGTCTAACCAAACGTGAAAAGTTTGGCCAACTTTCACCCAAACTTATGAAAAGTGGGAAATTTTGTTGTCCAGCTGTGAAAAGTTTGACCAAATTTCACCCAATCTTATGAAAAGTAGGAAACTTTGTTAACCAAAAGGCGAAAAGTTTGACCAAAGTTCAGCCACAAGTCATCAACAAGTAGGAAAATGTGTTAACGAAAGTGAAAAGGTTAGCCAAATTTCAAACAAACTCATAAAAAGTAGGAAACTTTTGTTAACCAAATGGCAAAAATCTTGGCCAAGTAATAAAATTTGTTAGCCAGAGGGTGAAAATTTTGGCTACATTTCAACCAGACTTATAAAAGCTCACCCAATCTTATGAAAAGAATAGGAAAATTTGTTTATTTATATATATATAAATTTTATTTATATATATATATTTATAAACGGTTTCGTGTATATATATATCTATATATATAGATATATATATATATATATATATATATATATATATTATATATATATATATATATATATATATATATATATATATATATATAATATATATATATATTCTTTTTTGGCACAAATATTCCCTAACAGGCCTGGTTGTCTTCTGCTCTCTATCTGTGGTAAGGATTGACGGCCGTCGACATTAATTGACAATTTCTCAGGCGTTCTGCTTCAGTGGTATCCGTTAATCTCGTACGGCCGTCGCTGGGTAGTCATTGTGTTTTTCTCGCTGGGGTGTGTTCGGTGAAGCGTGATCTTTACCTGGTCGTGCAGGTAACCGGGCATTCAAGGGGAACAATTCTGGTTTGAGCCAAGGGACCACGATTAATCTCCCTTGGTTAATTCTATTTATGTTTGTAAAAGGGGACGTTATTTGTTTAATAATATTACATAATTTAATGTATATCTCGGGAACTTATGGCTTATTTTAAACGGGGGTTAGAGTTTTTTATTGACGTACCTACTCGCCAGTATACATACAAGAAATTTTGGCGTTATTACGTGTGTAAGGGTTAAGTTTTTAATAAAATTCTTTATCTGGTTAGTATAGTCATAAACCAGATTTCCACCATGCGTAATGTTAAAACATGGCGTCGGGACTTCTGTCGAAGTTTATTCATGCGATCATTATTTGACGTACTCGGGTTAGCTCGAGAGATGGACTAAATCATTTTCTGTCATATTGACTTCGGTCTCCCTCATCGAAGCGGATCGATATGACTGGCGGTCGCGCACATGCGCGCGCACGCACGCAAACACACACACACACACACACACACACACACACTGGGACTCGAACCCATCGCCACCATCACCCCGCCGACTTCCAAGGCTTACCTCGCTGTCTTTGAATGGTCTCAGAAGCGGTCGGGGGAAGCGGAGGCGGCCGGCAAGGGCACCTGTGGGCGGGGCGGTCGGTAGGGGGTACCCAGGGACCGGAAGTAGTCATCACGACAACCGGGAGTAATCACCCAGAACCAAGAAAAACACCCGCCATGTTCAAAATATCTGGGTCAATTGTGGTCCGTTTTCAATCTGGTGCTATAACCTGCGTATAGTAAAAAATGACGTCATCGATGACGTATTGCACCATAAATGCTAAGTAAATACAACATTGTATACTACTTAAATATTCTTGTGTGTGAAGGTTTCTAATTTTGCAATTAACCTGGGCAGTTGCCTATTCAGCACATTCCTTTATATCTTTAAATGCCGAGGGAATTTTAATGTGTGCAAAGTGCACACTAGGACCTCCTAATTTTTGGCATTTATCTAAGAAAGTAAAACGTACGGTCCTACAAGCAGGGAGTTTTTTCAGTTCTTCTCGCAGGAGTTTTATATACCTATTTGTTTCAAATTGATATTGTTATATCCTGCTGCAGCCGCTGCTTTTTCTCTACAAGCAGGGGTAGGTTATAACATACTTTCCTCTTTTCTTGTAGTAATTCCTACACGGGGTACTCAAAGTGGAGGTGGACACTGTATCTATAAGCCACTCCAAATGACATAACTTCACTTATGCTAGTTCGTGGAGTTCAGCATGGTGGAATGGACAAGAGCGCTTTTTCTTAAACTCCCGGTGTGCTGATGCCGAGGAGGTGGGTTCAATCCCTCCATCGGCCAGTTGGACTAAATGTTGACTTCTCGTCCGTGACTTAGAGGACATAAAGTACAAGTACTTCAGAAATCGTATGATGGCGAGGGACACAGGTAATAGGGAAAGCTAATCCACACGCAAAAATAAGCCCAGTGCACTGGAAGTAGCGTCACGTGAATGGACTACGCTTGCGTTCAAAGCGAGCGAACGCAAAACAAATACACAAACAAATGCTAGTTGGTCACGTGATACCGTGAAGCAACCGGCACTTGCCCTCGCTCTCTGTCCTTCCACGAGAACGCTCCTGTACCCATTGCTGCAGGCTGGGTCGACCCCCGTGACGTAATGGTAATAGGCTGCTGGTCTTATAAAGATGTATAGACCAATCGCACGCCATGCGTGAAGAGATAAATATCACATTGGCCGCCTTCACGTCTAAGGACATTTCCTGGCACACACTGTAGGCTGCGCCTACTGGGGTACATTTCAAAATCTTCGCCGTAAACAGGATTCGAACACATGATCCCTGGACCGGCATGCCAGCGTGCTGGCCACTGCGCCACTGTGTCTGTCTTCAACGCCACACGTAGCCGGGGAAAATAACAACGAATTCTTCCCACAGCTCAGGACTCATCCCGGACCACAATGATTGTAAACTAGTCAGCTTTCCACTACTTGGCCACCGTTCTAAACACATGAAATAGATGACAGCCGAATACTGCTGTAGGCATGTGAACTGTTGGTCAGATAGCATTACATATTGATGACAGCATGAGTTGAGGCCATGTGTTCCCATTCTCATAATATTTTCTTTCTAGACAGTTTCAAGCGAATTTCTAGTATTTGGTGGACCAAAGACGCACTTTTCTGTCCTATGTCATACACTGGCTAACACGCACGCGCGCACACACACACACGCGCGCGCGCGCACGCTTTCTCTCTCTGTTTCTCTGCTCTACTCTCTGTCTATACATACCTTATATATATATATATATATACACACACACCTTACAGCACGTTGTTGCAGTCAACATCAGCATTTTGCAGCTGCTCTTAATGTACTTGGCAATATTTTAGTTCAGTAGTTTGCCATTGGTTTCTGAACGGCCAGCTCACATACCCACGTAAGTTACTAGCACGGTGCGAACCACTGCCGATTCTCGTGCTGCTGTTTCCCCCACGTGGATATACCTGATTATGAACAATGGCGTTAACCCCTTCGCCAGGGAGACCGACAGGCGCACACACGCACACACACACACACATGTGTGTATGTATATATATATATATATATATATATATATATATATATATATATATATATATATATATATATATATATATAATTTTAGAAAGGGAAAACCCCAACTGCACCTCCCCGTGGTAGAGGATGCGAAATACAGCACGGTGTGGCTAACACAGCTCTGGGGACCGAGTATCCGCCGGAATAAGTGGACAACTCTGCAGCTGAGCAGAGCAGGGCACTCACTTGTCCTTACAGTCGGAAATGGCTGTCAAAGGCAGAGGTAAAAGACCCCCATATAGATGTGGAAAGCAAGGGGGAAAACCACATTATGTTCCCAAGACTTCATGGCAAAACATATTTCAGAGTTAGTGAACGACGTTAATGGCTGTCTTAGGACATCCTCGTCCGGTAGGGACAGTCATGAGCCACAGGTGACACAAGACTGTCATCCAGCTACTGATGACAAAATCTTAACTAAAATAAATAAATTTAGAGTAGGAACATGGAATGTTAGGACATTAAATGAGCTAGGAAAGTTGACCAATGTTCTAAGAGAGATGGATAGCATGAAAATGAATATACTAGGCCGTCAGTGAGATGAGATGAACGGGATCGGGCACAACTATAGCTGACAACCACACAATAATTTATTCTGGAGGGAATACACATGAAAAAAGCTGTAGAAATAATATTAGATGAAAAACAGCCAAATCAATTAATGGATACTGGTATATTTCAGACAGAGTTGTAATGGTCAAAATCAAAGGCAAACCAATAGATATAAATATCATACAAGTATATGTGCACCAACAACAAGCAGTAGTGATGAAACAATACACCACTTTTACGACGAAATAGACTTGGCGATGGCACAAAGTGGATCACAAGAAATAAAAATAATACTTGGAGATTTTAATGCAAAAGTAGGAAAGGGGAAAATGGAGGATGTAGTGGGCAATTATGGTTTAGTTATAAGAAATAAAAGAGGAGAAAAACTAATAGACTAGAAAATATCAATGATATGACAATTGGGAACACATGGTTTAAACACCATAAAAGACGACTATACACATGGAAAAGCCCTGATAAGAAAATACGCAACCAAATTGACTACATACTTATTAATAATAGATTTAGAAATGCTTTAATTAATGTAAAAACAATGCCTGGTGCTGACTGTAATAGTGATCATGTACCACTATGCGGACAAATAAAAGTAAGATTAAAGAGAGGAGAAAAAATGGTTAAGAATGCGAGACTTAATAAAGAGATTCTGAAAATACATAAAGCAGTTCAAGAACAATACAGAGTGACTGTGAAAAATAGGTACAATGCAATAGCTAAAAAACAGAGAATTAAATGAAAAATGGGAAATGTTAAGCGATTCCATTCATCAAACTAGCAAATAAATATTACCGGAGAGAAGCCAAAAAGATAAGAAAAGATGGATGAATAAAGAAATCTTAATGTTGATGGACAAAAGAAAACAAAGTAAAAATGACAAACAAGAATACGCTAAGATAAATAAAGAAATAAAACATAAATGTGTGAAGGCAAAAGAAAGTTGGTTAAATGAACAGTGCAAAAATATTGAATTAATTTCCATTAAAGATACAAAAGATATGCACAGACAAATCAGTGAGCTCACGGGAAGAAAAATAAGAATAAATACAGGGTCTTTGAAATCAAAAACAGGAAAGATATTATTGGAGGAAGGCGCTATAATGAAGTTGTGGAATTAGTATATAAGAGAATTATATGATGGAGAACGGGAAGAATTAACAGAAGAAAGTAACTTAGAAGGTCCACCTATTCTAAAAGAAGACATCGCTGACGCTATAAAATAAATGAAGAAAGGAAAAACAGCTGGACCAGATGAAATCACAATAGAAGAATTAGAAGTATTGGGAGAATTTGGAGTTGATATATTAACCAAAATGTTAATGATATTTACAGCAGTGGGTATTTACCGAGCGATATGGTGAAATCTTATTTATAGCTATACCAAAAAGACCAGGAGCAATTGAATGTGAAGATTTCCGAACAATTAATCTCATAAACCATACCACTAAGCTTCTACTCAGAATCATAATGAGAAGAACCAGAAAAAAATAAAAATGGAAATTAGTGAAGATGGATTTGTGGAGGGAAAGGGCACAAACAATGCAATATATACATTACGGACACTAATAGAAAGGTCAATAGAGAAACAGAAAGACATATATTTGTGCTTCATAGATTATACTAAGGCATTTGATAAAGTAAAACATGATGAACCGATTAACATGTGAGAAGATATCAACATTGATGGGAAAGATTTAAGAATAATAAAGAATATTTACTGGAACCAAGTAGCAGCAATTAAAATGGGAAATAAAGAGGGTAGTTACGAACAGATAAAGCTAGGAGTACGACAGGGGTGTGTCTTGTCACCAGATCTCTTCTCCCTATATAGCGAAGTAATAATGAGAGAGATCAAAGAGACGCCAGGAATACTAGTTGGAGGTTATAATATAAATAATATACGCTATGCAGATGACACAGTATTGTTGGCGGATAATTCAACAGACCTACAACAATTGTTGGACATTGTAGTAACAGAGAGTGCAAGGAAAGGACTCTCCTTGAATATCAAGAAAACAGTAACAATGGTGATATCAAAGAAAATGGTGACACCAAAATGTGACATAGAAATAGAAGGGACAATTCTTAACCAAGTGGATAATTTTAGATACCTAGGGGCATTTATAACATCAGATGGAAGATGTACAACAGAGATTAAGAGCAGAATAGGGCAAGCAAAGGCCGCATTTCAGAAAATGAAGAGTATCTTATGCAATAAGTCACTATCACTGAATGTAAGAAAGAGAGTGCTGAAATGCTATGTAGAACCAGTTTTGCTGTATGGCAGTGAATCTTGGAATGTAAATGAACAAATTAAGAAGAAATTAGAAGCAACAGAGATGTGGTTCCTGAGACGAATGTTGCGAATTCCTTGGACTGCCAGAGTAACTAACAACGACTGCCTGATACAGGCTAATGAAACTAGAACACTATATACAACAATAAGAAAGAGACAAACAGCTTTCTTCGGTCATGTGATGAGAAGAGAGGCATTGGAGAACATCGTGACAACTGGAAATATCGAGGGGAAGAGAGGCAGAGGCAGACCAAGAGAAATGATGCTGGATGGATTGAGACGGTGGCATGAAGGAATACCATCAGCAGAGTTTATCCAGAATACCAACGACCGAGATTTGTGGAGAGCCATGAACGCCTACGCCAACAGGCAGGGCACTTGATGATGATGATATGTGTGTAATACACAGGACACAGACATACACATAATTTCTATCTCATATACACACAAACTCTCCCCCTCCCCTTTCCCCCTCCCCACACACACACGCACACTATGTATCTCTCTCTCTCTCTCTCTCTCTCTCTATATATATATATATATATATATATATATATATATATATATATATATATATATATATATATATATATATATCATACAGACAAAACACACACGCGCGCACACACGCGCACACAAACACACACACACACAAACACACACTAGCAATGCTTGCATACACAACACCATTGCAAAGTTGGTGACTAATACGAAAACCGTGTACTTAAATCATCTGACAGCTATTTAACGCACGTTTGACTGATTGCGGCGAGGCTTCCGTTCTCGTAGATTCCTTCTTCGAGATGACGATGACAACGGTTGAGCTGACACGCCACATCGCCCAAAATATAAACAAAAGTTCACAGTCGTGACCAAACAGCGATGGACTGAGGCAGTGTGGTCTGCCTACACCGCGGGGTCCGCCAATTTATATCACCATCCTACATTTTCGCATACCAGGGATAAACGTAATCAAGGATGCGAAAAGATGCAGCTTTATATCCGCATGCAGAGAGAAAAAAACACACCATTCATTCATTCATTCATTCATTCATATTCATTCATTCATTCATTCATTAGCATGTCCTTCGCAGAACCCCACTTCCATAACAACCTACCGGAAAACTTCTCGGTCATAAGCAAGATATTCCGTCTCCCATACACCCATATGGAGATCATCTGCCACATCCTGTATCCATATTCTCTTTGGCCTTCCTCTTTCTAGCTTCCCGGGTATATACCCCTCCATTATTGTTCTCTCCAAACTTTCATGATGTTTCAGGTGACCAAATTATTTCACTTTGTTTTTTTTTTTGGTTCTGTGGTCTTTAGTAGTCAGCCTTCTACAATATTCAGATCTTTTCGAATAGGTGTATTTGTTCTTTTCTATATCCAAGATATTCTTAGAACGCGTCTGTAATATTTATATTCAAAAGCATTTATGCGCTCTTCAGCTTGTTAAGTAAATATCCAGATTTCACAGGCGTATGTTGCCTTGGTAAAAATGTATTCTCCTGAAATCTAAGTTTTGTAGGGCTATCTGTCCCACGCCACAATTTATTCAGTTGTCTTAGTTTCTGAATAGCAATAGAAGTATCAGAAGGACCTCAGCTATAATCAATCGAAAGTTCGACTGTCGAATGAGACCGAATCATCTTTCTCTTCAACGAAGCAAGCAAGCAATGAATAAACTACAATTGTCGCCTTTACGTAGTGGCCAACTCAGTCTATAGGGCCCTGACACAGTTTTAGGAAACCAACATCTTTATTAGAGTGGTTCTGGTAAAGATAATGGGTTTAACACCATATATCTATTTTTAAAATTTTTACTTGAAACGAGGGGTAGATAACTGCAACAAGGGGGCGTAGCAACAAGACCAATGATAAGATTTAATTTAATGAAACAGTGTAGTAGGTGAGATACATACATACAGAGATACATAGATAGATACATAAATGGCCAGAGGAGTCTACAGACAGAAATGAATCTATAGATGAATAGATAGCTAAAGAGACAGACAGACAGACAGACAGATAGACAAACCGACCGACCGACAGACAGACAGACAGACAGCGAGACAGATAGATAGATACATAAATGGCCAGAGGAGTCTACAGACAGAAATGAAACTATAGATGAATAGATAGCTAAAGAGACAGACAGACAGACAGACAGACAGACAGACAGACAGAGAGACAGATAGATAGATAGATAGATAGATAGATAGATAGATAGATAGATAGATAGATTAGATTAGATTAGGTGAGATTAGATTACATTAGATCAGATCAGATATATAGTTAGATTTACATTGGCACCTTTCCGTCTTGACAGACGATAGTTTGGTACATTGTGCTTCAAAACTGCTTAATCACTACGACCCATGGCGGTGGCGAGTGTGGCTGGTAAGGCCAATTCTTGCTGCAAATGTTTGCCCACAGTAGATGCGTGTGAAAACATGGTCATTTTCACCAATGTGCACCATTGTCGCGAGATAAATAAACTTGTTAGTTGCGATCGATGACAACCAAGCCCGACATTAGTCTGCAAACACAATAGACCCTTTGATGTTGAACAGACTGAGAAAAATACGTCGTTAAAACTGTCTGCACCTGGTCGGCATTTGTGTATGAGATCAAAGTGAGTCACGTCGCGATGTCTGCACACGGTCGACAATTTGTTGACAGGTTGTTGTTCGAGAGACGTGCACTGGCGTCATCTGTCTGCAGGGCGGGAATCGGCCGTTGAAAGTGATGGACAGAATGTCTGCCAGAGGTCGGAAGGATTCTGTGATATGGGGGGAAGGTCTCTGGCTCACAGACAGCCAGGATCTTTGTTGTATGAGACAAAGAATTTCCCAGATGAAAGTGAACTTGACAGCGAATTGACTCCGGTTAGTCTAGAAACAGGAGGACAAAGCCAGATTCTGGACTGATTGGCGTCTGGACTTTTTGGTGACGTCACTCAAGCACCCATATAAAACCCAGTTGCGGTAAACAGGTGGAGGGAGTCGAGAAAAACATTCTGAAGTGTTAGGATCGGTGCATTATTCCGAGTTGTGTTACATGAGAGAGACTATAATGTCTAAGTGGTGATAGTTATCCGCGGACATAGATCCAGTCTGATTGCATAGTTTCTCGAGTAGCAACCGAAATAGGCATATGGTAGGCTATTAATAATATCTAATTTAAGAGTATGATTAGGAATAGAGTACAGTGCTGTGCGGTGATCTAATGTATTATAGGTGCAGTGATATAATGTATTATGATTAGTGATAGAATGTTCTATAAGTGCGGTGCTAGAAAGTATCATAGGAGCGTCGGCACTAGTATCCTATTGTGTGGCTTCAACTGGCTTGTGTGATATATCATTTTACTCAGGGAGTTGAGGATAATGTGGTGGAATAATAATTAGAGAGATTAAAGATGGTTGAGAGGGGGAAGAGGTATGTGAAATGGTAGGATCTTCCAGTAGGGCATCTGCTGGGTTTCTACCCGTTCCTTTATTCTTTCCTGGTGTTGCCATGTCTCAGATCATATGATTGAGTTATTTGGCCGTATGACAGAGATCGGATCTCTGTTATAGATCTGAGTGCTGCTATTGGCCTACACTTACCTAATTCCGGCCAGGACTGAGTTGCCCTCACCATAGTATTCTCTATTCTACAGGTTCCATTTACAGGTCCACGTATGTGTGCTCTGATTTTCAACAGTGAAGCTAACACAATTTTAGAAGATGATGGCTCAGAATTTGAAGACAGAAGTTGCTGAGAGGCCGCTACATTGGGCTTATACCCAAGTTGGTTTGCGGGAACCTGGCTTCTGCTGAGCAGGACATGCTGATGAGATTATGATTAGCAAGTGATAGTTGTATCATTGAACAGTCAGATCATTGTAGAGATACACTATTGATACCAGGAACATTCACACCAAAGTTATACTGATACAGAGAACATTTAGATTGTGGTGTTAATATGGGGAATCTTTACAACCAGTG
Organism: Cepaea nemoralis; assembly: GCA_014155875.1. Lineage (NCBI taxonomy): Eukaryota > Metazoa > Mollusca > Gastropoda > Stylommatophora > Helicidae > Cepaea > Cepaea nemoralis. The sequence continues at coordinate 1,110,875 of JACEFZ010006257.1, read as the reverse complement.
ACACTAGATCCATTGAGATTTCCCCAATAACAGTGACAATAGGGTTAGAATTTTCTGATTAACAATGAGTTAAATAACCGAGGAAATTCATAGTGTGAATCAGATTGAAGACTCTCATTGGACAGTGTTTGTCATGGGTGTCCAAGCATCCTAGTGGTTCCAGAGGCAACGGATTAAGTCTTCACGTGACCGGAGGAGCATCACCTGGGTGAGGCTACTTGTATGGGATACATGGTGCTGGTGTGTTTTCAGCACAGGGATGAGAATGACTATACTCCTGAATCCTGATCTGAGTCTATAGACACTTTAGAGTACACGTCACACATTCTACACCTTATACACACACACCCACTTCTCCTACATATACTCTTTGCTTTAATAAATTTCTTGTTTTTATTTGTTGAGGCTAGAGTTGTCAAGTATGTTATGTTGGGGAAGAATGAGAGGGGGCATGATCCAGGGGTGAGTAAGAGTGAGAGGAAGGTGTCTTCAGATTGAAGGAGTGTGTGGACGGAGTCTGCTGGATATCTCCAGGATAGAGATATTGGATTAAAAAATAATGTGGGTGTTGATTCCCTTCACTCCAGGGACGACACTAAAGTGGTAAAGAAGAACAACTACTACGACATTCATTCTTTACACACACGACATTTATTGGGGCTCGTAAACGGGATCTTTTGTACAACGGGATCTTTAGACAACGGGGTCTTTTAACACGGGATCTTTAGTTAGAGGATGGAGATATCCTATTAGTGAGAATCCAGCTAGAGTGAATGTGGATAGGTGTTAGGACTTATCTTACCTGTTCACACCTCACACGTCTGCATAGGTCTGTGGTCCTGATTCTACTCTTGTCACTGAGTGATTGTGTGGTGTGGTGTGTTATAAATATATAGATTAATAGTATTTTGTCATTAGCTATATATTTGTTTAGAGATAATCTATACTCTATCTGCTGAGTTACCTCTCTGAAAAATGGCCACTCCTAAACTGACCACGGCAGAACTTAGGGCAAAGGGGGAAGAAATGGGATTGTTGGGTTCTGCACTAACAGATTACATACAGGAGGTGGAGAGAGAGAGAGAGTATCGTCAAGCAGAAAGGGAAGATCGAAAGGCGGAGTTGGAATTGAGAAGGATGGAGTTGGAACAAGATGCTAGGAAATTGGAAGCAGAGCAAGCTGCGAAGAAATTTGAAGCTGAGCAAGCAGCTAAGAAATTTAAAGCTGAGCAAGCAGCTAAGAAATTTGAAGCTGAGCAAGCAGCTAAGAAATTTGAAGCTGAGCAAGGCATGCTAAGAGATTGGAAGCTGAACAGGAAGCTCAGAAAAGGGAGCACTGAGTACCGGATGCGGGAACTCGAGCTCAAGAGGCAATCTAGTGGGGAAACTGAGGGAGCAGTGGGAGGTTCCTCTCTCCCTGGCTCAACACCAGTAAGTGGACATAGCTACCATGCTATGAAGTTCCCTCTAGCGATCTACGAGGAGGACAAAGAGAAGATTGACCAGTACCTTCAACGCTTCGAGGCTATGTCAGTTGCTATGGGTCTGGAGCGTGACAAATGGAATCTCAAGCTATCCCAGGGATTACGCGGGACCGGTTACGAGGTTTATTCTCGCCTGCCACCAGGACATGAGAACAATTATGACGAGTTGAAGACTGCTTTGCTGAAACGATTTGAAGTTACGTCACATACCTACCGGAAAAAATTTCGAGGAGCGAAACGAGAACCGGGGGAGTTGTTCGCCGCCTATATTCTGCGTCTGAAAGCATATCTCCATAAGTGGATGGATTTGGCTGGGTTCGCGCATGACTATGAGAGTCTGGAAGAGCTCACGGTAGTCGACCAGATGCGGAAGCAAATGTCGAAACCTCTCAGGACATTCTTGGGAGAACAAGGGGCGGAACGAATCGACATGGTGACGAAATTGGCAGAACGGTTCGTCGAGGTCCATGGGGAGGCAGCAGAAAACCTTTCTACCAACACCAAAAGTCAGGAAAAACATAACCTGAAGAAGGCCAAGAGCACAGGAACTAAGAAGGTGGAACCATATGTCAAAACTTCAGAGGAGAGTTCGGAGAAGACGAAGGGGGAAAGCAAGAAAACTTCGAGCTCTACACAAAAACGACCATGGTCGGAGAAGTGGTGTTCGATTTGTAAGTCACCTTCTCACAATACGAAGGAATGCAAATCGAAGGCTAAGAACCCTCACTTCGCGGCATGTCAAGTGACTTCAAAGCAGGTGGACACTGACAATGCCAAGGTCGACAAGGATGCTCACCACCAGGAGAGCTCACTCAAGTCCGGCACAAGAAAATCTAGGACAGGGAAATGGTGCAAACACTGCAGGTCGAATACACACAATGCTATTGACTGCAGGGGAAAGTCAGGAGACACTCAATTCGTCGTGTGCCCCGGAAAACCTAAGGTGGAGCCCACCGAACAGGTCGAGGCCGAAAGAGAGACTCCAGACCAGGAAAAACCACCTGTAGTGGAATTGGTAGAGGTTAACGGTCGTCAAGTGGAGTGTTTGTACGACACAGAACTGGACGGGGAGGCCGTGATTTCTGCGGATCTGGTACATCCAGAACAATTCACAGGTGAAACCATGGAGATACAGCCTGCACAGAAGAGTGCTGTAGCCATGAAATTGCCCATTGCCAGAGTGGAGATTCGGTCAAGATATGTCACCGGCACCATCAAGGCCGCTGTGTTGACCGATCCCATTTTCCCGTAATCCTCGGTTGCCGGTATGTCTTTCTGGGAATGCCCAGGGAGCCAATCCATATGGGAGCAATACAGACTCGCTCTCAGACGAAAACGGATGAGGCAGAAGCAAATGTGACTAACCCACTGCCAGGGGAGTTGCGAACTGCCCAGAGTGAGGATGCTACTCTACGTCCTTGCTACAAAAAGCTGCAGAAAAGTGCTGATCCACCCAAACGGGGGCAGTACTATATGAAGAATAGGATACTCTACAGGAGAGCCGGAAGGGGAGACAACCTACATGGTCAGTTGGTGGTCCCAAAGGCCCACCGTTCCCAGATTCTTCATATGGGGCATACCATCTCATTCAGTGGGCATATGGGTATTGCCGCCACGATGCAGCGAATTTCCTGCCATTACTATTGGCCGGGAATGACAGGTGATGTGCGTCGGTATGTGAAGTCATGCCCTGAGTGCCAGAGGGTGGCACCGAAACACTGGACAGCGCCGGTGGTCTTGGGTGAAATGCCCATCATGAACTCTCCTTTCGAGAGGGTAGCCATCGATATTGTGGGTCCACTTCCTAGGACTAGGAAGAGGAACATGTACATACTCACCATGGTGGATTGCTGTACAATGTGGGGTGAAGCCATACCGTTGACCACAATTGACTCGAAAAGAGTGGCGGACGCACTGATGGAGGCCTTTACAAGATTAGGCTTTCCTGATCAAATACTGACGGACAATGGGTCCCAGTTTTGTGGAAAACTTATGGAGGAGGTATTTAGGGTATTCCACTCTAACCATATCCATACCAGCCCTTACCACCCTCAAGCCAATGGACAAGTAGAGCGTTTCAACGGCACGTTGATGACAATGCTCAGGAAACTAGCGCAGGAAAAACCTGATAGGTGGGATGAATATATCCCAGCAGCCCTCTTTGCCTATCGGGAAGTTCCTCATGGCTCAACAGGACTACCACCCGCTACGTTGCTGTTTGGTCGTCCAATCAAGGGACCGTTGGAAGCCATGTTGAGGAGTTGGACTGAAGAGGGGACGTCAGAAGAAGTGATCTCTTCTTACAAATATGTGGAGGAACTGAAAGAAAAACTTCACAAGGGATGGACTCTGGCAAATCAAAACTTGAAAAAGGCCAGAAAAAGACATGCGGCTTACTACAACCGTAGGTCGAAAGACAGATCTCTAGAGGTGGGAGACAAAGTATTGTTGCTACTCCCAACGGGAAACAACAAACTGGAGATAGGTTGGCAAGGACCATTTCCCGTGGAAAGGGTGATATCCAGAACCAACTATCAGATCCGGATCCGGGGAAAGTCGAAGATTTTCCATATCAATCTCTTGCGGAAATACAAAGAGAGACCCGGAGAAAAAGCAGCTCACCTCCTGGAAATGGCAGTTGCAGTGGAGACAGAAGTGGGAACCAACGAGGGCAGGGAATATCCCCTGGTACACCAGGAAACCTACAAGGATGTACAGGTGAACCCTGATCTGACTTCCCAGGAGAGGGAAAAGATTACCCAGGTTCTCGAGTCTCATAAGGAGATACTGACTGATAAACCAGGACGAACGAGGTTGGTGGAGTTCGAGATGACTTTGACCACTCAAGAAGCCTGTTCGCCAAAAGGTTTACCCAGTGCCATTCTCTAAAGAAAAGGCCCTGGAGGGGGAAATACAGAAACTGTTGGAGGATGACGTGATTGCACCATTCCACATCCCCATACAATGCGGGGGTAGTTTTGTTACGAAAACCAAGTGGAGAACACCGGTTGTGTATAGACTACCGACTTCTGAACAGTCATACACAATTTCAGGTGGAACCTTTGCCGAATCCAACTCAGTTATTCGCGAGGCTCCATAAGGCAAGGTATTTCTCAAAGGTGGATCTGAGTCGCGGGTATTATCAGATTCCGGTCAAACCAGAGGTTCGACCCCTATTGGCCTTCAGTACCCCCAGTGGACATTATGAATTCAAAGTCATGCCCTTTGGACTCAGCAATGCACCTAGTGTGTTTACTCGCATGATGAGGACTTTACTTGATCCTTTAAAGGATCCGTCCATCATCTCATTCATGGATGATATTCTGATTTCCAGTGACAGTTTGGATGACCATTTACAATCCTTGGAACGAGTTTTCAATAGGCTCAAGGAAGCAGGGCTTACAGCTCGCCCAACCAAGTGCATGATCGGTTACCAGACTCTGTAATTTCTAGGTTACACCATAACTCCAGGACACATTGTCCCAAAGGAAAAGAACCTAGAGAAAATCAGAAGTGCTCCAAGGCCAAAAACGAAGAAGGATGTGCGATCTTTTCTCTCGTTGTGTGGGTTCTACCACAAATTTATCCCACATTTCACTGAACTGGGAGCTCCATTAACAGAAACCTTGAAAAAGGGATTCCCAGACCAAATAGTTTGGACACCAGAATGTGAGAGTGCCTACAGTCAGTTGAAGGAGGCCTTGGTCAGCAAACCTGTGTTACAGCTCCCGGACCTTTCCAAACCATTTGTGTTGAGAACGGATGCAAGTGGGATTGGGATTGGGGCAGCTTTGTTACAGGAAGGAAAAGACGATGCTTCAGTTTTGAAACCAGTGGCATACGCAAGCAAGAAACTTCTCCCGGCTGAGAGGAATTATTCGACCGTTGAGAGAGAGTGTTTGGCTCTCGTATGGGCCGTACAAAAATTCCAGCCTTATTTGTATGGAGTTCAGTTTCGAGTTCAGTCGGATCATCAACCCTTGATGTTCCTGGCCACTTCTCAGAAGCTCAACGCCCGTTTGATGCGGTGGTCGTTGCTACTTCAGCCATACCACTTTACAGTGGAGTATATACCTGGGAGGGAAAATGTTGGAGCTGATTTCCTGTCTAGACATCCAGCTCCTGAAGAAGAGGAATAGATCATCTGGATCGAACCTCCAAGAAGAAAGAGTGTTGCGGACTACTCTCTTAGGAGGGGGCCTATGTCGCGAGATAAATAAACTTGTTAGTTGCGATCGATGACAACCAAGCCCGACATTAGTCTGCAAACACAATAGACCCTTTGATGTTGAACAGACTGAGTAAAATACGTCGTTAGAACTGTCTGCACCTGGTCGGCATTTTTGTATGAGATTCAAAGTGAGTCACGTCGCGATGTCTACACACGGTCGACAGTTTGTTGACAGGTTGTTGTTCGAGAGACGTGCACTGCCGTCATCTGTCTGCAGGGCGGGAATCGGCCGTTGAAAGTGATGGACAGAATGTCTGCCAGAGGTCGGAAGGATTCTGTGATATGGGGGGGAAGGTCTCTGGCTCACAGACAGCCAGGATCTTTGTTGTATGAGACAAAGAATTTCCCAGATGAAAGTGAACTTGACAGCGAATTGACTCCGGTTAGTCTAGAAACAGGGGGACAAAGCCAGATTCTGGACTGATTGGCGTCTGGACTTTTTGGTGACGTCACTCAAGCACCCATATAAACCCAGTTGCGGGAAACAGGTGGAGGGAGTCGGGAAAAACATTCTGAAGTGTTAGGATCGGTGCATTATTCCGAGTTGTGTTACATAAGAGAGACTATGATGTCTAAGTGGTGATAGTTATCCGCGGACATATATCCAGTCTGATTGCATAGTTTCTCGAGTAGCAACCGAAATAGGCATATGGTAGGCTATTAATAATATCTAACTTAAGAGTATGATTAGGAATAGAGTACAGTTCTGTGCGGTGATCTAATGTATTATAGGTGCAGTGATATAATGTATTATGATTAGTGATAGAATGTTCTATAAGTGCGGTGCTAGAAAGTATCATAGGAGCGTCGGCACTAGTATCCTATTGTGTGGCTTCAACTAGCTTGTGTGATATATCATTTTACTCAGGGAGTTGAGGACAATGTAGTGGAATAATAATTAGAGAGATTAAAGATGGTTGAGAGGGGGAAGAGGTATGTGAAATGGTAGGATCTTCCAGTAGGGCATCTGCTGGGTTTCTACCCGTTCCTTTATTCTTTCCTGGTGTTGCCATGTCTCAGATCATATGATTGAGTTATTTGGCCGTATGACAGAGATCGGATCTCTGTTATAGATCTGAGTGCTGCTATTGGCCTACACTTACCTAATTCCGGCCAGGACTGAGTTGCCCTCACCATAGTATTCTCTATTCTACAGGTTCCAGTTACAGGTCCACGTATGTGTGCTCTGATTTTCAACAGTGAAGCTAACACAATTTTAGAAGATGATGGCTCAGAATTTGAAGACAGAAGTTGCTGAGAGGCCGCTACATTGGGCTTATACCCAAGTTGGTTTGCGGGAACCTGGCTTCTGCTGAGCAGGACATGCTGATGAGATTATGATTAGCAAGTGATAGTTGTATCACTGAACAGTCAGATCATTGTACAGATACACTATTGATACCAGGAACATTCACACCAAAGTTTATACTGATACAGAGAACATTTAGATTGTGGTGTTAATATGGGGAATCTTTACAACCAGTGACACTAGATCCATTGAGATTTCCCCAATAACAGTGACAATAGGGTTAGAATTTTCTGATTAACAATGAGTTAAATAACCGAGGAAATTCATAGTGTGAATCAGATTGAAGACTCTCATTAGGACAGTATTTGTCATGGGTGTCCCAGCATCCTAGTGGTTCAAGAGACAACGGAGGAAGTCTTCACGTGACCGGAGGAGCATCACCTGGGTGAGGCTACTTGTATGGGATACATGGTGCTGGTGTGTTTTCAGCACAGGGATGAGAATGACTATACTCCTGAACACTGATCTGAGTCTATAGACACTTTAGAGTACACGTCACACATTCTACACCTTATACACACACACCCACTTCTCCTACATATACTCTTTGCTTTAATAAATTTCTTGTTTTTATTTGTTGAGGCTAGAGTTGTCAAGTATGTTATGTTGGGGAAGAATGAGAGAGGGGCATGATCCAGGGGTGAGTAAGAGTGAGAAGAAGGTGTCTTCAGATTGAAGGAGTGTGTGGACGGAGTCTGCTGGATATCTCCAGGATAGAGATATTGGATTAAAAAATAATGTGGGTGTTGATTCCCCTCACTCCAGGGACGACACTAAAGTGGTAAAGAAGAACAAATAACTATTACGACATTCATGCTTTACACACACGACAACCATCTTACGTCTCTCACGCTCTGTGTGTGCTTTATCTGCAATCATTTTCTCCTTTGTCTTTATTCCATTTCTGATAGTTGCCCTCCATGCAACACGTTCAGCGGCGACTTGCTCCCAATGTGCATTATCTACACCTGTATCAATCATGTCCCGCTTACACACATCTTTGTATCGTAGTAGAGACCGACCCTGAGATCTCCTACCCGTCTGTAATTCACCAAAGAAGATGTCCATTGGTATTCTACCATCATCCATCCTCCTAACATTTCCTATCCATCTAAGTCTACAAAGACTGAGCATGGAATACACCGTCACACAACCTGATCTTTCCAATACTTCAGTATTTGTGATTTTGTCTTGCCACTTAATACCAAGTATTCTTCGCAGACACCGCATATGAAAGCTGTTTAAACGTTTCTCTTGGCGTGAGTAAGTTGTCCAGGTTTCACTGCCATAAAGGAGAGTACAAAGGACACAGGCTTGGTAGACGAGGTCTTTTGTTTTGGCAGTAAGCTTCCTGTTCTCCCAGACTCCTTTTGCTAACATGTTCATTGTTGTTGTTGCCTTGCCAATCCTGATGTTGATTTCCTGATCGAGGGATAATTTTCTATTTACCTCTGATCCTAGATATGTAAAATGGTCTACTATCTCCAGTTCGGCGTCGAAAATAAAGATTGATGGTACACCATGTGCACCTTGTGACATAATCTGTGTCTTCTTTTTGTTAATTGTTTAACCAAATTCAGAAAAAGCATTGGAGAATGCAGACAGTGGATGTTGTAATTCTTCCTCAGAGTGGGTCGTAATCGCAGCATCATCCGCAAAAAGTAACTCTCTGATTAGTACTCTTCTAATTTTGGTCTTGGCCTTCAATCTCTGAGCATTATAGAGGCCACCATCTGAGCGTGAGCGAATGTATATACCGTCATCCTGATCACGAAAGGCATATTTCAGTAGAAGTGAAAAGTATATCCCAAAGAGGGTGGGGGTTAGTACACAACCTTGCTTAACTCCACTCTTGATTTCAAACTCTTCTGAAGTTGAGCCATCAAACTTGATTATATCCTTCATGCCTGTGTGGAACGATTCCACAATGGACAGAAGAGTTGGTGGGCAGCCAATCTTCTTTAGTGCTTTGAACAGACCCTCACGACTGACCAAATCGAATGCCTTTGTGAGGTCGATAAAGGCAATAAACAATGGCTGATTTTCCCCCGGCATTTTTCTTGCATCTGTCGTAATGAGAATATCATATCAATGGTAGACCGGTTCTGACGGAAGCCGCACTGTGATTCGGGGTAGACTTGATCTCCCAGGACTTGAAGTCTGCGCAGAACAATTATGGAAAATACTTTCCCAACAATACACAGAAGTGACATACCCCTATAGTTGTTACAGTCGCTCCGATCGCCCTTGTTCTTGTACAGTGTTATGATGTTTGAATCTTTGAAATCATGTGGAACTTGTCCTTCTCGCCAGCATAGCTCTATTAGTTGGTGGATCTGTAGAGCCAGTGTGTCTTGCCCACTCCTGATTACCTCTATTGGAATCCCATCCTTACCTGGAGCCTTGCCAGACGTAAGCTCATTTATAGCACACTTAACTTCTGTTATGGTGGGAAGTGTGTCCAGGTGGTCAAGAGTTGGCAGGGCCGCTATGGCGTTGAGGGCATCATCCGCTAGCTTGGTCTCACTTGAGTAAAGCTCTAAATAGTGCTCGACCCATCTATCCATTTGCTGTTTCTTATCAGTGATGATTTCTCCAGTCAAGGTTTTCAGCGGTGCACTTCTTTTGATCATTGGACCACAGGCTTTCTTTATCCCTTCATACATGCTTCTGATGTTTCCCTTATCACTTGCGATTTGAATGGACTCACATAACTTGATCTAATAGTCATTCGCACACTGCCTGGCAGCCTTTTGCACATCCTTCCTTGCTTGCTTCAGCTCACTCAGAGTGTTACGCGTTGGTCTTTCCTTGTTTATTAAGAGAGCTATCTTCTTTTTATCAATCAAGGGCTGCAGTATCTGGCTGTTTGCCGCAAACCAGTCCTGCCTCTTATGATCCACAGTGCCGAAAACCCCTACCGCTGTTTTATAAATAGTTTCCTTAAGTTTACTCCATTTATCATTTACTATACATTTTTCTGATGTATCATTGAAAGCGTCTTCAAGTTGCTGTTGAAATTCGATGCACTTTCCAGGATCGTGAGTGTTAATAATATTAATCCTGGGGCTAGATTTGTGTTTAGCTGTGTAGATTCTCTTTGGTGTCAGTCTAACCCTTGCAACAACCAAAGAATGATCTGTATCACAGTCAGCACTGTGGTAACTTCGAGTTAATGATGTAAGGTTCAGATGTTGTCTCCGTGTGATAATGAAGTCCAGCTGATGCCAATGGCCGGATCTTGGATGTTTCCATATGACCTTATGCAGCTCTTTTGTTTTAAAAAAGGAGTTTGTAATACATAGGTCATTTCTAGTGCAATGCTCCAGCAGCCTTTACCCATTATCATTCATGCGACAGATGGTGTATTTTCCAAGGCACACTGGCCATGAACTCGAGTCCTTGCCCACACGAGCATTGAAATCACCGAGCATATAAATGTAGTCGGATTTTGGAACTGCCTTGATCACAGAGTCAAGCTGCTCATAGAACGTATCCTTCACATCATCCGAGGAAGCGAGTGTCGGTGCATATTCAGTGATAATGGTGGCAAATCCACAAGAGGTTGCCAAGCGCAGTGATAATAATCTTTCATTACCTCCAGCTGGGATATCAATCATTGCCAGTAGCGAATTCTTCACTGCAAAGCCCACACCATGTTGCCTTTTTTCTTCCTGCCCTCTTCCCTTCCACAAAAAGGTCTAATTGTTTTCCCTTAGTGACCCTTCCTCAGCGAGGCGAGTCTCCTGCAGGGCAGCAATATCAATGTTAAGACGATTGAGTTCAGCATCAATCACAGCCGTTTTCCTCACATCGTCAATATTTGTCAAGTCAGTGGAATATCCTGGACACATGGTTCTTACGTTCCAGGTTGCAAGCCGTAGCTTGAGGTTTCTGTTATTCTTTTTATTAGTATCTGGTGCATTGGTTTAACAGCCTGCGATTCAGATTTTGTCCTAGCCCCAAGCACCCATTGAAGCAGGCAGGCTGTGGCGGATCAGCACCCAATTGGCCGGGGGCTGCCCAGCTTGAGGCGGGCGGTAGCTGATCAGTGACACCTGTAGGTGTCTCCCACCGTCAGAGGCAACGCGTGGCGCCACATGTCTACGTCAACTGACAAGGACTTATAACCCGTAACAGTTGCCTCTCGCTTTGATTCCGAGACCGGTTAAGACAAGGGATGGAGTTATTGCCTCTCCATAGCATAGTTAGATAGTTATATACTGTGAACGAGAGAGAGAGAGAGAGAGAGAGAGAGAGAGAGAGAGAGAAGAAAGAGAGAGAGAGAGAGAGAGAGAGAGAGAGAGAGAGAGAGAGAGAGAGAGAGAGAGAGAGAGTCAGAGTCAGTCAAGTAGTCAGTCAGTATTCGCCGTGACACGTGGGGAGTATTTTCTGGTATCTGTTTTAGACAGGGTCGACATAGCAAAGACGGTCAATAAAAAAAAAAAATAAACGAAAAAAAAACGAAAAAAAAAAAAAAAAAAATAAGAGCGATCTGCTACAATGCGAATTCGAACACATAACCGCCGGTACCCCTGGCAAACGTGCTACTCACCGCTAGACTGAAGAACATTTATAAAATTAGACGTGCACAGATCTATCTATCAATTCCGGCATTCGTGGAAGTAAAAAAAAAAAAACACCGCTAGGCAAACCAAGTGTGGAATGGAATGGAATGATCGGGAAGCTCCACGACCAGCCCAAAGGTTGGATGATGATAGGTTGTGTTGTGACAGATAATGATTGACGAAGTAACGCTAAAGTGCGGGTTTTTAACATTATCCTTTGAGCTGCTATCTGGTCTAACTCTACTATTGATGCTGCTGCAGCTGTATTCTGTAATAATATTGCTATACTGGCTGCACATACTACTACTGGAAGTGTTACTTCAGTTAATTTCCCGTTGTCTCTATAGTCTGTCCAGAAATGAATGCCTTGATTCACGATCAATTATTTTGGAAACTGTTGCATCGTTATGAAATTTTTTCTGCCGTCTTATACTTACCCCCACCCAAGAAATATGTCTTTGATAGGTCCAAAAGCAACTTAAATCACGGAAAGCGGCGACATTTCTTTGATGTTTTGGTGAAAAACTAGTGATTTCTCGCTAACGAACTTGTTTTACAGTAATGTCCCGTTCCACTACACGAGGCTCTTGTCATACGGCCAATCCCATGTCCCACAAGAAAATTAACTATTCAACGCTAATGTTTCCGTGTGAAGACCTAATACATCTAATAATGTGCACTTCATCTCTGACTCGTAAATTATATACCGCATATAAACAAACTTTGAAATCTGCTGTAGAATCTTCAGAACAAATTTTTTGTTGTTGGGTGTACACAATGATAAGGTTATCTGCTAAATCTCATCATTTTCCCTCAGTTGGTTACTGAGTTATGGAATTTTATATTGGGGCAGACAAAAGTAAAAAGACTATAACTATTGCTGCTGCTGCTGCTGCTGCTGCTGCTGCTGCTACTAATACTAAACTTAACGCAAAAATAACAACACACATAAAAAACAAAAACACAAGGACAACAACTACTACAACAATAATAACAATACTAACTACTACTACTACTACTACTACTACTACTACTACTACTACTACTACTACTACTACTACTACTACTACTACTACTACTACTACTACTACTACTACTACTACTACTACTACTACTACTACTACAACAACAACAACTACAACAACAACAACAACAACAACTACTACTACTACTACTACTACTACTACTACTACTATTACAACAACAACAACAACAACAACAACAACTACTACTACTACTAATACTACTACTACTACTACTACTACTACTACTACTACTACTACTACTACTACTACTACTACTACTACTATTACTACTACTACTACCTTTACTACTACTACTACTGTTGTAGTTGTTATTACTACTACTGCAGAACTTATCAACTTCATTCTCTTACAGTTACTACTAATGCTCTTCCACTACCAAACCTGCAACAATAATAAGGACAGCAATAACAACGTCCACATCACCAACAAAACAACAACAACAACAGCAACAACAACTACTACAACAGTAATAACAACACTAATAATATTACTACTACTACTATTACTACTACTACTACCTTTACTACTACTACTACTGTTGTAGTTGTTATTACTACTACTGGAGAACTTATCAACTTCATTCTCTTACAGTTACTACTAATGCTCTTCCACTACCAAACCTGCAACAATAATAAGGACAGCAATAACAACGTCCACAACACCAACAAAACAACAACAACAACAGCAACAACAACTACTACAACAGTAATAACAACACTAACTACTACTACTACTACTACTACTACTACTACTACTACTACTACTACTACTACTACTACTACTACTACTACTACTACTACTACTACTACTACTACTACTACTACTACTACTACTATTGTTGCAGTTGCTGTCACTGCAACTGCAGCAGTCAACTTCTTCATTCTCATTCAGGTACCGCCACCACCCCCATCAAAAGAGGAAAACGGCAGAGTTGTATGTTGTCCCCAAGCCTCTTCAACCTATACAGAGAAAAATTGTTAAACAAGACGAAATGCCTGGACTTAACATCAATGGAGGAATCATAAACAATCTAAGACATGCTGACGATAACGTGTTACTAGCAAAAAGTGAGCAAGAGTTACAATATCTAGTGGAACAAGCAAACAGACATAGTGCAGAATGTGGCTTAGATATTAACATCCTAAAAATGAAAACTATGATAATTAGCAATGGGAAGGTCATCAATGAACATGACAGTCAATGGGGAGATACTAGAACAAGTAACAAGTGTCTCATATCTTGGACATGTAATAACAGAAGTGAAATAGAAATAAAAACGAGAATAGGAATGGCTAAAAATGTTTTCAACAGCATGCAACAGTATTAACATCTAGAGAGACTAATAACGCATTAAAAATTATAATTGTCAAACGTTACGTATATTCAACACTATGGTATGGCGCTGAAGCCTGGACATTGAACAAGAAACTAGAAAGTCGAATAGATGACCCGGGGATGTGGATATACTGAAGAATATGTCGTATTTCATGGAATCAGAAACAATCAAATACAGAGGTTCTAGAAAAAACTGGGAATGAAAAGAGAGTTGATGAAAGAAATAAAAAAAAGAAAAGAGGCAAGTGAAATATTTCGGCCACGGTAAAAGACATAACGCTCTTACAAAAACCATGCTGGAGGCCAAGGTTGAGGACAAGTGAGCAAGAGGTAGACAACGATACAAGTGGGAAGACAACATCAAAACATGGACGAACATCAGTCTGACAGAATGTACATTCAAGGTGAGAGACAGACAGTGTTGGAGACCCATTACAGCCAACTTTCATTGTGGAGAGTGCATAGTGTACAACAACAACAACAACAACAACAACAACTACTACTACTACTACTACTACTACTACTACTACTACTACTACTACTACTACTACTACTACTACTACTACTACTGCTGCTGCTGCTACTACTACTACTACTACTACTACTACTACTACTACTACTACTACTACTACTGCTGCTGCTGCTGCTGCTGCTACTACTACTACTACTACTACTACTACTACTACTACTACTACTACTACTACTACTACTACTACTACTGCTGCTGCTGCTGCTATGACAACATTTACCTCTACTACTACTACTACTACTACTACTACTACTACTACTACTACTACTACTACTACTACTACTACTACTACTACTACTACTACTACTACTACTACTGCTGCTATAACAACATTTACCTCTACTACTACTACTACTACTACTACTACTACTACTACTACTACTACTACTACTACTACTACTACTACTACTACTACTACTACTACTACTGCTATAACAACATTTACCTCTACTACTACTACTACTACTACTACTACTACTACTACTACTACTACTACTACTACTACTACTACTACTACTACTACTACTACTGCTGCTATAACAACATTTACCTCTACTACTACTACTACTACTACTACTACTACTACTACTACTACTACTACTACTACTACTACTACTACTACTACTACTACTACTACTACTACTACTACTACTACTACTGCTGCTATAACAACATTTACCTCTACTACTACTACTACTACTACTACTACTACTACTACTACTACTACTACTACTACTACTACTACTACTACTACTACTACTACTACTACTACTACTACTGCTGCTATAACAACATTTACCTCTACTACTACTACTACTACTACTGCTGCTATAACAACATTTACCTACTACTACTACTACTACTACTACTACTACTACTACTACTACTACTACTACTACTACTACTACTACTACTACTACTACTACTACTGCTGCTATAACAACATTTACCTCTACTACTACTACTACTACTACTACTACTACTACTACTACTACTACTGCTGCTATAACAACATTTACCTCTACTACTACTACTACTACTCCTACTACTACTACTACTACTACTACTACTACTACTACTACTACTACTACTACTACTACTACTACTACTACTACTACTACTACTACTGCTGCTATAACAACATTTACCTCTACTACTACTACTACTACTACTACTACTACTACTACTACTACTACTACTACTACTGCTATAACAACATTTACCTCTACTACTACTACTACTACTACTACTACTACTACTACTACTACTACTACTACTGCTGCTATAACAACATTTACCTCTACTACTACTACTACTACTACTACTACTACTACTACTACTACTACTACTACTACTACTACTACTACTACTAC